>CAEGAE010082024.1:0-10725 GCA_903067095.1 Girardinus metallicus | reverse complement strand
TAGTTCAAATGGAATTGATTTATGGATCAGTATTATGACTCCCCTGGCATGAGTTGTAAAACTAGAAGAAAATACCTGACCTGGCCATCTAGATCTAATTTTATTAATATCCTTTTCAATCAAATGTGTCTCTTGTAAAAAACATATTGTAGTTTTCATCTGTTTGATCCTGCCCAACACTTGTTTAAGCTTGACCGTTTTGTTCAGACCTCTAACATTCCAACTAGATATATTAATTATGGGACAATCAGACATAAATCGTGTAGTTGGAGATGTAAACAATTAATACATTGGCCCCTTCTTATTCTCACATTCAAGTCATGTAAAGTCAAAAAAATACAGTATCCAGAGTGAGCCCTAGATCCCAAATCTCCATATTTTCCCCAAACGAAATGTGATGTTAACCCCTTCTGAACATTGAACTTGGGTTAACGTTGCATCCACTAAGTGGGTAACGTAAAAGTCTGCACACATAGTGAAGGTCATGCATTGGTTGGCTGGCAGAAACAAAAATGCTTTGACCAAAATATTAATAGTTAAGGCTAGATTTGCTAACCATACACAGGTATAGTAAAGAAATATTAACAGTAGTGTTCATGCTTCCACACACAGAAACAACACGTTTTGAAAAAGAAAAAAAAACTGAGTCACTCTTAGGATTCATGTCAACAAATTTGGCAAAAGAAAAAATTGTCCACTTACAATATTGTCCACCGAAATTTGTTCCTTTTATATCCACTGTTTCACAGCGATGCCACGCAAAAAGCAAAAGAAGCGATGAGTATAAACTACGTCTTGGAGTTGCCCTCAGCCTACGAGCTTATTCCATCGATATATTTCTCGGCCTCTTCCACGGACTTGAAGATCCAGCATTTGTCATTGTGTGTGATGATCAAGTGGGCTGGATACAGAATGCCGTACCGGACTTTAAGGGCACGAAGCCGGTTTATCACCCCATCAAATCGCCTCTGCAGCTTACGGGTCTCGGCCGAGTAATCAGGAAAAAATGTGACGCGGTGGTTCTCATAGTGTACCTCCTTCATTTCCCTGGCGGCTTTCAGAGTTGTTTCCCGGTCCCGAAAGCTCAGAAACTTCATTATAACACCCCCTGGAGCTGCAGGTTTGGAGCTAAGGGGCCCGATCCTGTGAGCTCTCTCCATGAAGCGGGGCGAGGTGAAGTCCTCACCTAGTGTCTCACGGAGCCACGTCTCCAGAAAGCCACACAGGTCCGATCCCTTGGATTTTTTAGGCAACCTGACCAGTCTTAGGTTGGAGCGCCTGCTCCTGTCCTCTTGCTCCGCAACTCTGTCACAAAACACCTCCACCGTTTTCTCCAGTGATTTAACTCTGTTTTGAAGGGAAGTAACATCGTCTTCTGCTTGCGAAATTCGCACTTCTGTTTCCCCAATCCTGTCAGTGAGCAACTGTATATCCCCTTTGATATCCTTAATGGCTTTCAGCATATCAGCAGATTGTTTGTTCATATCCTCCTTCAACAAGCCAATTGCTCTGAGAATATCACGGTTGGTCGGCGCTTCTTGAGCCTCATCCGAGTTAACCGGCGCCGTCACATTAGCATGAGCTACATTAGCCGCATTCTCTTGTGGAGCCGTTTTAGTCGGTTGTTGGACACCTTTGGCATTTTTCGGTGGCATGGTTCCCAGTAAACGTTTTCCCATTAGCAAAACTGGCGAAATTGTGAATATTGGTCTGACTTACGGATTAATTTTGAGGATTTAGCAGCGAGCCATACACACATGCACCTTTTCAATGATGCGCCATAACCGGCTTTCAGAGGTTAGTTACACTTTAAAGAGTCACAGCATGCTTTCAAAAGAATGGCTGTTGAATTTATTCAGTTTTCTTTTAATATCTGTCTATCTATATAGGTTGTTCCTATAGATCAGTATAGAACAGAAAGATACATAGCCACACAGGCACACCCACTAGAAGGAAACAAATGCACCCTCGAAGAGGTTTTCACTGCCCAGTATAACACTTTCTGCCTACAACACATTTCATTCATTCTACTTACTGAGACGGTTGCCAGGCTATGGTACTTTTATGTTTCGCGAGACAGTAGAAGAGAATTTTCAAGCGAGCAGAGAGGTTTGCAAGCAGAGATTTGATCTGTGCAGAGAGAAGTTTTGAGCACGAGGAGAAAGGTATTGGAGAACACAGTGGATATTTGAAAGAAAGCAGAAGTTTCAAAACTTCTGCTTTTGTTCAAATCTTGTAATCCATATTACAAGATTTGAGAATAAGACATGAAAATCTGCTTTCAGACTGAAAATGTGTGCTCTCGACTTATGGCAGTGAAATTCCCCCATATAAGTTCCATTTACTAAAGGAACTCATAAACTGTGTTTAGTCTTGAATTACTTTTGTAAATCTCTAAATTGACAAATTTGCTAGGGATTTGAAAACTAGCATACTGTAGTTCTCAACCACCACCTAAGTTTGTTTTTTACATATTCATAATCACAAGAAGTATGTTTTCATGTCTAAGCCTGTACTTTTTACAATTGTATAGGTACATGATTCCATGTCACTCGAAGGCAGCGCACTTTGACATTGAATGGGGAAAGGAGGATGATTCAAGTCTTCTCATAGGAATTTATGAATATGGATATGGCAGCTGGGAGATGATCAAGATGGACCCGGACCTAAATCTCACACACAAGGTAAGTTCACATCATCTCAATGCTGTCTTAGCTTTGACAGGCTACTAGGCCAGGATATTATGCAGAAATATGATAGATGTTAAATAATATGGGTGTGTTATCGACCCCATACTGATATGGGGTTGATAATCCTCCAATCCTTGCCAATCCTCCTTGTGAAGGATTGTCAAGGAGATTACATTGACACTACGTGACTTTATCAACGGACTCTCATGACTCTTCTCTGTTCAGGGTTCCATCCCTGAACAGGGGATGGAACCCCCTCTTCAGGGGGGTTAAGACTGGTGCGCTTATTATAATGGGGATTTTAATGTTAAAATTATCTAATTATATATCATAATAGAACCTATTATATAAAAAAATAAAATAAAACCTTTGCTCTTTCTATTTTCCATCTTTTAAACAATACTGACCGAATGCATTGACATTTTATGTCTATTGCTTCTTTGGAAAAAGGAAGAAATAAAAGAAAATTCCCAATGGAGATAGACCACTATCCACCTCAGCAGTAGCAAGCTTATCTGATCAACCCACTTCCATGTCTGGACACCAGCCCAGGGAGAAAAAAGAGAGAGAAAAAGAAAACATGCCCTTGTGGCCCCAACACCAGATTAGCTCACCATGAATTTTCCCGGTTCCTCAGTTTCATTAATGGGTTAGGGACTCATTTCATGGGTCTTGGGAATAAATTGATTTTCACTGAAGAGAAAGTCAAGACCAGTAAGACAGAGTCCAAGTCAGTTGTATCTAATTTAATTGTAGATATTGCACAATTTCAGTTTATTATTAAAACTGATAAAGTTTTCTGTCTTGGGAACAGCCCTGGCTCCAGAAGAGTTTATCGGGAGGGGGGTAAAGCTGTATTGAACAACTCACTCGGTTAGCTTGGGGGGAAGAGGGGATCTGTGCAAAGTTCTTTGCGTTTTGCTTATTAGCTGCCATGATTCTAACACCTGAGGAGCTCTGCACATCAGCAGCATGTCTCCGTCGCTGCTGCACAGGTGTAAAACAACACGAGCATCTTAGTGCTCATGTTGCGTTTAAATGCAGCTCGGAAAAACATGTTACGACATGTTAACAATGGATTACACAGTAGTAGCGGTTGAAAAAAGTGCAGGAGGCAGCGGGCTCTGATACGGGAAGTGCGGGAGCACCTCCTGCATCAAATCGAGATAGGACTATCAGAAAGTGGGTCACTCTGAGGTAAAAATGAAAGAAATTGCTTCCAGTACAGGGGGAGCACGGCTGACTCTGTGGGCAGCCAATGCCCGCCCATGCCGCCGGGCCTGCCTGAGAAACCCACCTGGTAGCTTTGAATTGCTGACTTGCAAATTCAGTGCTAGATGTAAATGATAGTGGACTGTTGTTTTCATTGAGGCATTAACATTACAGCAATCCCTCATACCTTTTTTCCCTCTTCCTCCACGTAATGCTTTTGGATCAATAAAGACGTATATCCTTTGCTAATGTCAACTTGGTAGCATAACTTATTTCATCACACTGTGATAAACAGTTGAAGTGTGCTGACAACATGCTGGCTAATGTAAAACAGCAAGACAACAGTGGGTAACCATGGCAACTGGTAACTGTTTAAAGCACTTTGGCTGTATCTGCAGTCAGGCTGCCTGTGCTTTTACTGTATTGACAAACCAATATTCCCCCCAAATTTTAATTTTTTTGTATATATTTTTAATTTCATTCCTAATTGCAATAAGTACATAATAAACTGGGAGGAGATGTAGAATTAATGCATTCAAACTAGGGGTGGAACTTATCACCCACCACTGGCCAAATGTGGGAAAAAGTATGTAAATTTGGGCAATGTAATTGCCCAAATTTAGGCTAACAATGTGAACAGAAAAAAACACCGCGTTCAGTTTGAATTCCTGTCCAGGGGAGAAGTAGCCATCTGACATATTGACTGACGCACATAAATGGGCCGGCCCGAGGCTGTTATACTTTAAATATCTTTTTTTATTATTGTTATTTTTGAACCATTGAGAAGATTACAAAAGCTTCAATCACCTAAAGGTCATAGTTCCAGTCTGTGATGAATTACAAATTTTGTTCTCTTTACCATTTACATTTACCAAAAGACGATTCATCTCTTTTCTCTAAGTATTAATCCAACATTCTTGCATGTTGTGTTTGGTTAACATTGGACACCCATTTAGACCATAGGATAGTGAACTTGTTCAGTTGAAGAGTCAAGCTCAACAGGGTCTTCTTTCCCCGCTGATTCTGCCAAGCCTGTTCCTTTGGCTGTGGTTCCCCTGGATGGGAGTTAGGGACAGTGGGAATCTCGTTCATCCATTCATGCGAAGAAAAAAACAGAAAGAAAAAAAGAAAAATATAGAATATCTATAACATTTTATACGAAATCCCTGTCAGCCAGACCTCACTGTACGAATATTTTACAGGTTGTGTTGTTTTTCGGTCTTCCTCCTCCAGAGGTGGCGGAGGTAAGAGCTGAAGATTGAGAATGCTAATTTTTCCATCTGATTTCATTAATACACTCTGTCCATTCTTCTACAGTGGGTAGGTCTAGGGAGGTCAGGGAGGAGCCAGCATCTGGTGACAGTTTTGTACAGGATGTAGTTAATATAGATATTTTGCATTGTCAGATAGAAATTCTGTGTTACCCAGAATAAAGGTGGTGACTTAAAAATCTTTAATATAGAAAATATTAAAGATATTTTCTATATTTTTTGTGTATTTCTATCCAATACTGTCTAATAACAGTACAGTCCAAAAATATATGCCAGTGGTTGGGTTCTGTGCTTCCACATTGCCTGCAGCACTTAGGCTCACCTCTGGTGAAAGAAATTTTCTGTCGGTGTTTTAAAAAATTTAAGAAAGCATTTCCAGTTAAAGTCTCTCCATGACTATGAGTTTGTACATATTCATCTATAAACTCATATTGTACATGAATACAATATATTCATGTACAATATGAGTTGTACAGTTACTGTCATGCAATAACTGTGCCGTTCTTCTTCTGTGATTTTCATTTTACTTTCCTTTTCCCATTTTGTTTTCACATATAAAGTTGAATGTATTTTTTTACTCATAAGTCCCTTGTATAGCCATGACATAATGCCTTTCTAGGAATTGATATGCCATTAGTATTCCATTAAGCACTGATTCCTGCTCATCTAATAATTCTAATAATGTCTAATAATTTCCTAATTAAGATAATCAAGTACCTGTAGATATCTATAAAAATCCAGTTTTTACAAGCTATAACTTGTTTTAAGTGTTTGAAACTCTTATTTGCCCTTTATCCATTAATAAAAAATGTATTGTTATACCTTTAGATGACCAATTACAGAATCCACTATATATTTTGTTTGGTATAAAATCCGGGTTATAAACACACTATCTTATAATTCTCAGGTTATTATGTAGTAGGGATGTTGTAAACGATATTTTAGTAATTGAGTAATATGGCGATTATTCTTACGATTAATCGAGTAATTGGATAAAATAAGATCAAATAAAACATTGTTAAATCTAACATACCAGCGTATTACTATCGCATATCATCATCAGTCCAATTTCTCACAGTTGAGCTTCCCTAACAGTTACTTTTCTGTAGTTTAGAAAATTAACTCGTAACAATAACAGCTCACTTTCCAAGTTAACCTGAAGAAAAGTTATACAAAGATCTGAAATTCTATTCAAATTAATAATAAAGAGGCAGGCTCACAAATACACTTATAAAAAATGTTTATACTCCAGATTTTAGTTTCTGTATTCATCTTCAGTCAGTTTAATAGATGAACTCTCACTTTGCCCAGACTTCAATAGTTTTGTGTTCATGTTAGCGACGGGATTTGACACTTTCGTTCGTTACACACAGAAAGTCATCTACTTTCTACCTCGCATTTGTTGAGACCGGGATGATATGAAATAAATTTTCCAGTTCGTCTGTAAAGCTACTCCTATGTTAATCATCTAATGCGCAGCCGCCCGCAGTGTACCGTCTGTCTGCTCACCTGTATAAATACACCTTCAGCGCTCTTCCTCGCTCTGAACACTGGCCACCAGGCAGCAGTTCCAGGAGCTGCTCCAGATATCGCACCAGTCTTTTTAAGGATGCTTATTAGTCCCCCGAAAAACAACAAAGACCCTGACATTATCATCAATCAATAAGATCCTCCCAGGCCAATCTTGAAAACTGGACATTATGCTGCTAACACTTAGCTTTCGTCAACAACTCAGGCGGAAGTGAGAATGCAAATAAAGTCCCGGCCGGAACACGGTGCGCTAAATAATAAAATATAATTTAACAAAGCTTCAAGACAGATACATTTTTCTCGAGGAATCGTTTCAGCCCTATAATGTAGTTTACATTCCTGTTTAACTTGTGACCAGATTTTAATTTGAATTTTACCTGGACTTTTCAGTTTTGAGTAGAATCTGTTCTAAATCTTTATTCCCCAATACTGACCCCAGAGGGGGATCCAGAATAAGAGCTAATTCAACGTTCTTCCATAAAGCATTATAGTTTTTATTACAAAGGTTTGTCTGTTTAAATTGTGCAGAATAGAAGTAATTCTTCAAATGTGGTACATTCATACCCCCTTTTTCTTTTGAGAGCTGTAGTGTTTTAAATCTTATTCTTGGCTCTTTTACTAGCCATGTAAATTTGGAAAGCATTGTATCCCACTCTATAAATTGCTTTTTTGTAATTTCTACTGGTAGGGCTTGGATCAGGAAGACAAATCTTGGTAATTGGTTCATTTTCACAGATTCTATTCTTTGGTTTGAATTCATGAAGGAGGTGACAGTCCGTCTTTATATTTCCATTCTAATTTTAGTCAGATCGTGGTTTCAACTCTATCTGTAAATAAATGTGTCTTTAATGAAAGTAACAGTGTTGTATCTGTCCATCCATCCATTCATCCATGTTGTATGAACTGTAATCCAGCTTCTACCAGATGATCCTGACAAGAAGCCACAAGCCAAGCAGCTCCAAGCCAGAGCAGACTACCTCATCAAATTACTGAGCAAAGACCTGGCCAAAAGAGAAGCACAGAAACAAACTGGAACAGTGGGTCTCATTTTCGTTAATTTATTCTTCCACGTTAAGGCCTATTCAAAGGTCTTAGTGATAAATGAACTTTTTGTATGTTGTCTAGGCTAATTCACGGAAGAAGAAACCAAGAAGGAAAACCGGCAAAACTCTAAAGTCAATAAAGGGGGATGAAGTGATCAAGAGCCCATCTTCAGATCTGACATCAGACAAGAGATCCGATGATGAGAATGAAATTGATATGGAAAAGGTATATTTGAATCCTATTTGTTATTTACTGCCTTAAACCTTAGTTTTTAAGGGTGCGGTAACATGGTTTACTGTTTTAGAGGATGGCAACCGGGAGGGCTCCAACCAAACATGTTCAACAAGACAAGTTAAAGGGTAAGGACGATTATGATGAGGATCATGAGAATCAAGCTTCTTCATCAGAGGAGAGAGACTGTGAAGAAAAAGAGGGAAAAAAAGAGGAGGCTGAAAACTGTGACATTAAAGAGAGTAAGGAGCCAATACAGAAACAGGAGGATGACAACGGTGAAAAGGTGTGAACAACTACGTTTTGTTCCTTTTGTTCATAAATATAAAGAATCTAGCTTTTTCTCTAACTTTGATTCCAAATTCTTTTCATCAGATTGAAGTAAAAACCGAGGTTCGAGAAAGGACAAAGAGAGCTTCGAACTTATCAGTTCAGAAGGCGTATACTACAGATAATGTCCCAGTATGTGAGGAATCTGAGGAATTGGACCAAAGAACTTTCAGCGTGGTATGTTGATCAGTGCTTCAGTTTTATTCGGTCACCTTGTACATATTATATACTGAAGTAGTGAAGTAAACAACATGTGTTGACTCAAGAGGATAGGACAGCAGATTTGACTTATCACAATATTCCTATTCAAGTGGGTCAAACCCATAAGCCTGTTTAAAAATGAGAAATGAACTGGATTTTGAAAATAAGACTAGGTCATAGTAATGTCATTATTTTTGGGTTTATAAACTGTAAATTGTTTTTAACATCTAAAATTTCTGTAAAAATGGCCAGCATTACTAAGCAGACATAACTTATTGTGAGAAGTTATTGAAGTCACAGTTGAATTTAAAATAGACTTGATAGATAGACTGGTCATCTGGTGTACCAGTAGACCGACACACACTTATATCCAGGGACAGAGCCATCATAACCAAAAAAGAGCATTTTGCTATTTGAGCTGACCAGAGTTGAAGAGAAGTGAGTTAAACAGATAAACCTCAAAAGTGGAAGGGGCCACAGAATAAAATGCTTAAAAGCCTCCATATGGGTGCAACTTTGCTATTGATTGCCACCACAAGTTTGACTGTGGCAGCAGGTACAGGGCAGGAGAATGAAGGAGATTTAACTGTTCTGGGGGACTTACCAGAAAAAGAGGATGAGAGACGCATGACCCAGAGACAGATTGAAGAAGAGGTTACATTAGTTACTGCAAGCTAGCACACAGTTACAACAACACTGGAATGACATGTCTTTGTGAAATGAGAAAGAAAATCTCAACACTGCATATATCAAATATAGTCAAGGAGAAAAGGAAACATTCATTCAAAGTCAAATGCAAGTTTCATTAAAATAAACAATCCTAAGTTACTAGATAAAAACTGCCCAATAGCATGGCAACCTGCTTTGTGCTGGCTCTGATTGATTGTTTCTGATAGAGCGTGTAATTCTGCAGAATACAGGGAGGAGGCAGAAATTTTTTTTCACAGATTATGTCATGTTAGGACAGCAAGGTTTTAATATATATGTTAAAACTTTTTTAAGTTACATGCTGCAGCTTTAAGGAGATGTTTAATTTGAGAGCAGAAATCTGTGACAATAGGGTGCCAGAAACTTTGCTGTCCAACACGAGACCTAAGAGTAAGGTGCAAAAAACCAATTGGTTTTGATAAACTTGAAGAAAAAGTAGTTACCTTGTGTATTGTCTTAATTTCTGATTCAGCATATCAGGAAAAATTTTGTCAGTACATTTATGATGCATTTTCTTAATTTTGTCTTTCTTATCTCAGACACTCAAACACCTCTATTTTTTGTCAGTCTTTAAGAGGCAAATGTTACTTTTTTCAATCCAATTTATCTCCTCCGTAAGTAACTGTTCCAACTATATTTTTATAAGTTCACCCATCCTTTATTATCAGTGAGTAGCTTATCCTATACTTAGGGCCAAATGCAGGGGTGCCCAACTCTTTCATTTTTCATCTCTCCATTCCATGAGAACTTATTTAAATTAAATAATATTGTATAACTTTTCACATTGATGTAATTTGGCTGTAGATAGAAACTGCTTTAATTTGAATAAAATATTTTTAAGCACACATTTGTTATTTTAAAGGTTATATTTAGTGCCCCTCTAGAGTCTAGAGCAGGAGTACTGGAATATAGAAAGTCCACAAACACTTTTCAAAAACTCAAAACTCTTGTTTCTTTTTACGCAAAACAATAAACATATGGATCTCCTCTCTGTACAGGGTCTCATAATTATTTATCAGACCCAGAAATATGTCTCCACTCCTCCTGTGGATGAACAGAGTAAAAAGAACTGGACTATTCTCACATTTCCTTCGACTGGTGCAACCCCAATTAATTTTCAATCGCGCTAATTAGAAACTTTTAACCAAATTGGTCCCACTCTAAAGCCTTGCCTAAATATACTTGCCTGTTACAGCATATAGACAGAACCTTTTGTTATATGTCTACAGGTGTCATTATTCCATCAACTTTTTCAACATTTGTGCACCATACAGTGAAGGCAAAGAATGGAAAGCCTTTCTGTGACTAGTCTGCAAGAAAAGAAAGAAAAATAAAATGGTTGCCTTTGACTTTTCCCACTTTTTTGAGAGTTCCAATAATAACATAGGTTTTGTGGAACAAATTGTTGTTGCACAATACCCCCCCTCCCTTTCTCTACTCGCTCACTCTCTACTTCCTCTTCTGAGAGGGGAAATGCGCTGCCAGCTCTCTGTCTAATGGAGTTTCCT
>CAEGAE010082015.1:0-10945 GCA_903067095.1 Girardinus metallicus | reverse complement strand
TATATATATATATATATATATATATGCAACACTTCAGGTGTTGACTGAAGTGTCGCATATATGGGACAACGCTGTGACCAAAGCCTGCTATATAATGATATGACATTCAAGAACAATCCATTCTTCTGGACGGATCTTTACTAAGTCCTATAGGACCGAAGCCTTACTGAGGGCCGTTCTTTGTTCTTGTGATGTTCTGCGTACACTGCAGTAGCTATTATTATTTTATTTAATTAAAAAATATATAGATTTATTTAACTGGCGAATAAATAAAACAAGAACGTAAGAACGCAGAGCATGCTCATTGCTCTTTGATTGTTTTTGTCACCTGTCATGGTGGCAGATATTGCAGCGGGAGGGAGGATGAGAACAGCCACGGTGCTCCTTCTGCTTGGTTACTTCTTGCTTGTTGCGCCTTGTTGTTTACCATTGCCTTAATTGCTATATTTAATAGTGCAGACAATTGTGGTTTCTGACATGGACAGTATGGGCAACAGCCCAGGGCGTTATGTTTCAGGGATGACATGAAACTTCTGCAGATTGTGGCACAGAGATGAAAGCAAAGCAGAATGAAGAAGAGTTTGAGTTGATAATGATACTGGTTAAATTTATTTCAGCGCTGTGCTCATTAGCAGCTGTGTGTGCTGGCAGCTCGGACAAGCTGCTTTTCATCATGGATGAGGTCTCTGGACGGCGTTTCCTGGTGGATTCGGGTGCACAGCGGAGCATCATGCCAGTTTCTGCAGCAGATGTTTTGTGCGAAAGTAATGGACCGCCGCTGAACGCGGCTAACGGCACCCCGATTTGCACTTTTGGATCGAGGTTGGTGACTGTGTGTTTTAACAGACGTCAGTTTCAGTGGGACTTTGTAATAGCTTCTGTGTCTTTACCTATTTTGGGTGCAGATTTTTTTAGGTTATTAGTACATGTTGCTTGTAGCTGCTTAATAGATGCTGTGTGTTTTGATACACTCCCCTGTAAACTTGGAGGTCTGGGTCATTGACCCCTCGCCAACATGCTTGCCACAGGTGATGAGTATCAGCGTCTGTTAGCAGAGTTCCCATCTTTAACGGTTTCCACATTTTCTGCTACTGTTGTTAAGCATGGGGTGGAACATTGTATACCTACGGTCGGTCCACCGGTTTTTGCGCGAGCGCTCCGCCTAGACACCGCTAAGTTAGCAATAGCAAAAGAGGAGTTTTCAAACATGGAGCTTCTTGGCATTGTACGGCGCTCCAAAAGTCCATGGGCATCTCCGTTGCACATGGTTCCCAAAGCAGATGGGGGTTGGCGACCCTGTGGGGAGTTTTGGCACCTTAACATTGCAACCAGTAATAACAGTTCCCAATTCCTCTCATTCAGGACTTTTCTGCCCACCTGGCTGGAGCAACTGTTTTCTCTAAGGTGGACTTGGTGCGAGGTTACCGTCAGGTTCCAGTGTACCTTTCTGCTCATTCAAAACCAAGCTTGTCATTTTATTTTAATGAGGAAAGATGCGGCAATAGATAGCCGCTGCAATCATAATAACTGGCAGCTGTTGGCGAAACAGCAGATTTACAGCGAACACTTTATACAAGGTCAGAAGATTAACGTTCATATACTTTATAAGTAAGTACGATTAGAAAGATATTAAATATCGCATTATGGAGATGATTCTGGTAATACTTGTCCAATAATTATGCACACATAGATATTGTCTTAGCAAAGATAAAGTCTCACTTTAACTTTCTTAAATATTCAGGTTTGAGACGTTAATATTTTGGATTGACTGGAGTACAACAATAAAATGAATCCTCAAAACTACAACTTCATTCCTACAAGAGAATATGTTAATGCATGTCTTTTGCTTTGGATCTTACTCAATTACTGAAAATGCTTATACTTCATTTTTGAAACCATTCATGCATGGAAATAATGAGTAGTCTCAACTATTTTCATAAATCTGCAGGCTGGGAACCTAACTCACTTCCTCTTTTAACAGAAGCCTGCTCTTTTTTTATGGTTTTTGTAGCACTCTCTGCTTGACGATGATTTCTTATGATTAGATATAAAAAGAAACAGAATTAAGGCAAAGCTTGCATAAGACAAAACATATGAATACAATCCCACTAATCTTATTTTAGTATGATTCTACTGTTCGTTTGTCACTTTGCATTATTAATTTAAAGGTTGACTTCTGAAAGCCCACTCAAGGACTAGCCTTTAACTAGAGGCCCAACAGAAAGGACCACTGTTTATTTTAACTCCATGTGTCGTTACTGCTAAACTAGAATCTCCAGCATGGTAATAATGGGATGACCTCAGATTATTTTGATAACATGCCGGTGGGACTAATGCTTCTTGGCTGGCCTGGGACTCCTTGGGAGCAGCTGGGACAAGTGGCTGGGGAAAGAGAAGTCTAGTGTCACTGCTTAAATTGCTGCCCCTCCCCCCAAAGTGGCTCTGGACAAGTGAAGGAAAAGCAAGGGATGGACAGACAGAGTAGTGTAGTGGGCAATGTACTGAAGAGCAATATCAATAGCTGACACTAAAATCCCTGCAGAAAACGTGTATATTTGGGTAAGCTGTCAATTTATCTTCTTGTGACAAATACCACCCAAATGACTTCATGTCAGTTCATTTAAATATTGATACTAGTACCTTGATAAACAGCATTCCATTCCATCAGGTTTTAATTGTGTGCAGGGTATGTACTTTGTTTATTACTTAGGTGTCAAGGTATTTATCATCCTTGATTTAAAAAACGCAATGTGGATTGAAATATAACAGTCAACCACCAAATCAATAGAAACTTAAAGTTGCACACAAGAAAAAAAAATCTGAACACATCCCAATGAGCAAACAAGGTCAGAGCCATGAGTATGTGCTAAATTGGGAGAGAGTGCAGGGAGGCCATTATCTTTTCCTCTTCTAGCAGAGCAGTGCAGTGACCTGACATTATAACAAATGGAGGGGAAAATTCTGCCATGAAACTCTGCTCCTCAATGAATGGCAAGTCTTCAAAATGACCTATTGACCCATAATGTCTAGTAAGATCTGACAAGACAGAAATGGACGAAACAGAGAGATGGAAGGATGACAGTTAAAGAATGCGAGGGAAGAAAGAAAACTTGATGCAAAGGCTTTGAGAAGCTGTGCTTTCATAACAAACGACATCCATTAAAGTGATGTCTGTTAGCGGAAGAAATCTATGATTCTGTATGTGGTGGGCCCAATGTGATTGAAATTGGGCAACTAGAATTTAAGACCACTATTTTAATATAGGTAAAATTGACTGCAATAACCCTATTAAAGGCACACAGACCTGCTACAGATGAGGGTTGAGACAATTTCACCCAATTCAATAATTTTTATTACACAAATATTACACATATTGTCGTCAATATGAAAAATACTAATTTAAAACCCCTCACACATTAAAATAGACAGGTTATGGCTAAGCTCTGAGACGGCAGTGCAGATCAGGGTAGTGACCTAAATGAAAGAAACACAGCAAACAAGACAGAAAAAATTAAATATTGTGCTTCAAACCAGAAAAAGAGGACCACCACCCAGAAAGTGGAGGTCCTCTGGCCGTTTCATGTGAAGATAGAAGATAAATAAGAAAACTGCACTCAATTTACAAAAGCACAAATTAATTCACAACAATTAAAAATACATTTCATGTTAGATAAAATAAATGTTAGAAATTGAATTTGGAAACTTACAAAAGATGAGCATCGTACTTATCACTGGGCTCAATATGAAGTGCCTCTATCAGGGAGGAGGGGAAATCAGGCAATTTGTTCTGGCAACCTGGCAATACAACAGAGGCTGAGCTACAGCTAGGCTAACCAGCACAGAGTATGGGAAGCTCCTTACCACAAGATGTTTAGAGCTCCATTAAGAGCACTATTCAAACGTGTCTAAGCTGTTGCACAGAAAATGGAAATAAATGACCACAAATATATAGGTTTGAGGAGATATGAAGCTTGTCTTACCTAGCGTGCAGCGCCAGCAAACGGTCTGAACCAGAAGGAAAACAACGTTATGTCAATCAGATGAGGCAGGGCCCCTTAAATACTGATAGCCAGCTCCACAGCCAATGATATTCAGGCACTTGTGTGATGCAATCAGACATATCACCACATTCCACCCCCCAAATTGTATTGGCACCCCAGCGGTGAGCTAACTTAACACCAAGATTGAAATACAGCACACATGATACTAGATGAAGGAGTTTGTCTTACTGCTGGGCTGAGAAAATGATGGAGATTACGATGCTGGCCAGCAGTTTATTGTGCCAATTTGTGCACCAACATCTCATTGGAACCAAACTCTGCCGCTGATACAACTGGTAATGAGGTAGGTTGATTTGCGGTCACACCAGAAGGAGGCAAGGTAGGTCTTGAACCCTTAGGAACAGCACTGGAAACCACAGCAGCAGGTGGGGCAGGTGGTTTTGGCTCCTGAGGCCATGACCTTAAAAACATATCACCCTCAAGACAGCTTTTGAGGGTGATTTGGAATGATGTTCAGAAAATGCACCTTCAATACCAATCAGGACCTTCAGCAAAGAGCGATGTACCCTTCTTACCCTGGTCCGGTCATGAACTGATGCCACTGAATACACTGCACCACTTTCTGTTGGGACTTGAATGACTATATGTGTCAGTGAACTCCACAAATCTTGAATATTTTGACAACACTTACTACCCAAATTTCCCATGGGGTGCTTCTTTTGCACACAGTGCACTGTCGTTGCCCCATGCTGGCTCTCTGGACCTTTTCCTGCCCTTGGCTCGTGGCAACAGGGAAGTGGTCTTCAGAGGGGTGATGTTCAGGCATGCTGTGAAGTGGAACGCCGAGAAGAGATGCAGCAACCTCCTCCTGAAATTGCTGTCGTGTTTTCGGCTTTTGGTGCCTACTGGCACACAGCTCCTTGTGGAGGATAAAGCTGTTGGTGACAACAATGTCCAGAAAGTACTGGAAAACCGTTACTGGTTCGTCGTTTGGTGGAGTTTGTTCCTAGCATTTGATTGGAAGTGTCGACCCCTCCCATATATTTATTATACTCCCCCGCAGCTGTTGGTCTGGGGACAGGGAGCTTCTGGTGTTTCCCATCCTCTGTCTTCTGCCAGCGGAGCACTGTCTCCCCTTTGTAAACTGGATGGACATTTGTACAGATGGAAACTTCCCTTGTATCCATCCACTTTACAAAGAGAAGGTCATGCTCCCTGATCCATCGGATGGAACCTCTTCGTGACCTTCTGTGCAGAGCATTTTCTGTGGCCGTAGGAACACTGACCCTCCCATGCCGGTAAGTGCCACAAGCCCCAAATCCCTGCTGACCGAGGTAGCGGAAAAGGATGGGGCTTGTGTAGAAATTGTCACAGTAAATAATATTACCCGACCCGAGGTAATCTATTTACTAGTAACGTCACCACATCACAGGAGAGCCCGTTCCCTGACGCTGCTGTTGACTTCCCCTGGTAAAGAGAAAAGTCAACAGTGCAGCCATTCACATCCGCCAGCAGGAAGAACTTCAACCCCCACTTAGTAGGCTTGGCTCTCATGTATTGCTTCAGAGCAACCCTGGCTTCTGTGGCCGCCATTCTTTCGTCAACTGACAAATGCTGCTTTGGATGGTAAAAGGCCATGCACCAGTTCCTCATAATCTCAAGGAGAGGTCGTACCCGGTGGAGAATGTCATGCTCTCCTGTCCCCTTTTTCTGATCATTCAGTGCATCCTCTGCTGGATCACTGATATGAAGATTTGAAGAAATAACCATAAATCTGTTCCTGGACATGGCAGTGGAGGGGAAGGGCACATAGAAAATTTTATTTTTCCTCTCAAAATCCAGCAATGCCCTGTACAGCATGAATTCTCTCCTGGCAAAATTTCTTCCGCTGTGATGATTTCTCCCCACATACTTGTTTGAATTGTTGCACAGAAGTTTCAAAACTTCTTCATCAAAAAAGTGGGAGAAAATTTCACCTGGAGTTGAGAGGTGGAAGTTTAGAGGTGGCTGAACTCCAGGAGCTCTTTTGGGCTTGAGCAGTGGATTTGGTCCAGATCTCAGTGCTGTAGTTTTTATATGTACCTCTGTCTGCATACAAACACAGAGAGATGTCAGTTACGGATTGTCAGAGTTGTGCGCAGCCTGTGTAAATGTCTGGTGGGAGCGACAGGCAGGGCAGGGCAGGGCCGTAAAGTGGGCACCTATGCCTTGTACTTGTAATTATACATGTTTATTTTAGTAGTGGCAAAGATATGTAGTTTACAACAACAATGTAGTTTTATTCCTTTTCATAATTTTATAAATTTGTTTCACAGCATATACGGCTATGACAAAAAGAGAATTAAAGCTTACCAATCATTGAAATCAGGGAATCAAAACTGTTATGGTGGGATCCTTTAAGAACTGTTTCCCTCAGGTGCTGCTGCTCTCAATATCTGCGTCCAAGCCATACAACCATGTCCTCAGAAGCAGAAAGTCTAGCAATAATACAGACACGAGTAGGAAGATGCAGCTCTTTGACTGAATACCATGAGAGAAGCTAAATATAAGGCACATTTGAAGATGTGCTGGTGGATGTTTTAGAGGAGACTGGATAATATCAGACAGAATGGATCAGTGGGGCAACACTGCAGACATATAGCACTCAGAAGACCTGAGCAGGAGAAACAGTTCTTCCACAATCATCTCCTGAGATTAATATGAGGTGTTACAACATTTTATATGAAATACTTTGTTATTGTTGAAAGCAAGGTCAGAAAAGTAAAAACTTGAAAAATGTTACATTTATTTTGTATGTAAAGCATATTCAGACATTAAAATTGATTAAAAACAGAATTCATTTTGTGTGCTGGTGGCTATCTCCAGTGAACGATCAGGCGACAGGCGGGGTTCACCCTGGACAGGTTGCCAGTCCAAGAAACGATCGTCTCAACTGAAATTCCTCTTTCTGGAAATACCTCAATTTATGAGCGCAGAGTTCATCATATTCTCTGTGTGACCATGTTCCAATTTTTGATGTAGTTATCAAAATTTCACACCAGGATTTAACCTTGACATAACATCGCCTTTGTTTGGACTGAGTCAATAAAAAAGGATTGTTATATAGATATGCTAAAATACCATAATGCCATGTTTAATTGTGATGGATTGTTTTGAACAAAATGGCAAACAGTAGATTGACTTTACTGAAACCTGGATTCAGCCACAAGAACGCCACTCTCATGTTGGACCGTCTCGTTGCAGACAAATAAGCCCAGGGTTCCCATTGATTTGTTGTCATCGAGAGTTAAAAGTTTCATGAAAGTAAAATGTTCGTTTTTGTGGCACATCTGTATCTTATTTTGAAGGGATGTGTAAAGGTTACCATAGCGACCAGAGAGAGAGCGCGTTAGGGCAGTGGTTGAGACTACAGTCCTGCTCACCATTATTGGCACCCATTAAGTTTAAGTACATATAATGGAATATTTACTGCAGGAAATTCAACAAGTGAAACAGCATTTTACTGCCAATAGCTTGTGCTTGATGCAAAACAGCAAATGATAAAAAAAAAACATTTAAAAAGATAAACATTATGAGGAAAACAAAGAAAAACATAATTTTTGCCATGTCAATGGTATCGGCACCCTTTGCTGCAAATCAGTATAAAATCCCAATTCAGCTCACCTGTTACAAATCACAAATAAAGATCACTTGTGATGAACTGCCTCCACACATGTGACATGAATTAGCCAATAAATGATCATGTTGGTGCTCTAAAAGCCACCTGTTATTCCACTTTCATATGTGACAATGGTAAAGACAAAGGAGCTGTCTGAGGACACCAGAAATGCTATTATTTGCAAGCACAAGACCTCCAAAGGGTATAAAGCCATCTCCAAAGACCTTGGTATCCCTGTTTCAACGCTACGTAATGTTATTAAGAAGTTTTCCAGGCGTGGGACGGTCAAGAACCTCCCTGGACTGGATTGGGGGGGGGAATAGAAAACTTGATGACAGAAGTCTTCGACGGTTGGTGTGAATGGTGTAAAATACACAATGTCAAACATCTAAAGACCTAAAGACCAACCTGGAGCACTCTGGTGTGATTGTTTAAACAACTACCATATGCGGCCACCGTAAACATCTGACGAGGTAGCACTGATAGTCAGAACATTGGGCTCTCAGTCAGCTGTTTGAAATTTCCCTCCGTGCTTACGTCACTGCGCTGTCCGATTGGCTACTTGTCACATTTAACAGGTTGCGTTCTCGCTCCACTCACTGTCAGGGAAAACCCCACAGGCTGCGATAGTCGGGCCAAAATAATGTTGAATATGCCCGATTTTAAATTGGAATGGTGCCAAACGTTCTACCGTTGTGATACACCTCACGGTACAGGAGAATCAGTTGCGATTATCGCAAGCGACAAGCCTTGACCGGTCGGTGGTGGTAAAAGGTTGGGGAACACTGAACTAGAGCACCGCCAGGTGAGCAGATTGATAAGTAGAACCGAGCCAAAAAACTTTAACACAACACTGTATGAGCCTGTGTTTACGTTTAGATTGGTGATAGCCTAGCCACGTTAGCTCTTACCGTCCAGCCATCAACCACACAAAACGATATCGAGCCGGATATCAGAGATGCAGCAGAGGAGAGGCTAAACGGCACATTAGGCCACAGTTCACATTAGTGGCTACTATTAAAGCTGACTCAAACACTGAAACAGCCACCCAGCACAGTTTGTAGCAAGATGGAGACAGACGGAGATAGATGTCACAACGCAAGCAGCAGCAGCACCATGACAGGTGGAGACCTGATTATTTATATACAGAGCCTGAAATCGACCTTCTTAAAGTGGCAGCATACTATTTATGCTGCTACAAAAATATGTGCCGACTAAACCACTCAGTGGAAACCAGTGAATAGTGATTCCAAATTACTGTATTATGTTCTTAAGCAGCTTTTAAACATTTTTGCATGAGACGAGATTGTTCGGTTATACATAACCTCCCCGAATGGTTCTCTGTTTTTCCATCAAATCTCAGCCAAAGTCACTTTGACGTGAAACTGGAATATTTTTCATTATGCATGGAAAAAAACACACATGTTTTTTTGAGTAATTATTTTTCCAGCCATTTTAAAAAGACTTTGTTCAGTTCATTGGTGGCTGTGAAATAATTGCGAGCCAATGTGACTGACTAGCAACGTGTCCAGGGAGAGGCCTACTTTCTACCTGATGACTGCTTGAATAGGCTTTCATTTCTGTATTATCCTAAATTGGTTTAGGTAGATATAGATAAGGATGGATGCAAAATATTTTGTCAAAGGTTCAACAACATGTTAACATATCATTTTAACTACTAATGTGCTACAAATCTTGGACTTTCCAATACCATCCTCTGATAGTAGTCTTTTTAAGCTTATCTTAAAAGTAGACAGCATGTCTACCTCATGGAGGAAAATGTAAAGTAACTTAACTTTATAATAAAATAATTAATTCACAGTGCAAAGACATAAAAATGAAAACCAACAACAAAACACTAGGCTGCAATGCATACCACTTTAGAATTGGTATGTTGGTAAATCTTTGGTGGTGTGTGGATAATACAAGTCTGCCTTTGCTAATTTCTGTTTGGTTGTCAGGTCAGGGTGGGCTTCACTTATATTCAAAAGTAAAACAAAAAATAGATAAAGCAATACACTGCCAAGATGTTAGTGAAATGCTGCATTTTAATTCCGAAGGACTCTCCTCCCCCATCCTCCTTCACTGTGTTTTATTCGAGCACTCAGTGTTGAAAAGAAATGGGCTGCCACTGAAGAAAGCAGTGCCTCTCCCTAATTGAAATCCTTTGTCATTATGAGACCAGCAGGTGGTATATGGAGAATATTGCTACTTATTAAAGGTTCATTTCACAATATACATGTAGTCTTACAATTAAAGTAGGTCCACATGAACTCAATTTCAGTGAACACAACAAAAATAATTTTCACTGCCTTTCGGGTTACATCTGTGCTTTATTATTAAATCTTTTCAACACAGTGTCATAGTAATTTGAGAAACATTTGTAAAATATGATTTATTGTCTGTTTTAATTTTACAGGCAAAAATATATTTATTCAGAAATTTTATTTTTCTCTTATGTAATGTCCTCAGAAGAAGAAGAACAAAATTGGGGCAGGGGTAATATATTCTAAAATGAACTTCTGCCCCACACGGGTTTGTTTTTTGTTCATTATTTCATTATTTATAAAGATGTTCTTAGGACACTCTCATTTCTCCTGCTCCAAATATAATCAAGATACTTGATGATACTTTGTGAGGAAATTAAACATTTGAAAAAATGCTTAAAGTAACTTCTAACACCTATCTTCTGACTGAAACATATATCTAGGAGCACAAAATGGCTCATCAAAAACAAAAAATGGAAACATCCAAAAATATTCTTGCCAATAATAAGGATGGTTTGATTGGGGTAATTTTCCTAAAGCTTTTCCTTCAGATAGATGCATCAATTTATCTTGAGTGTCCATCCGTCCATTCATCCAGTTACATAATTTGACATCAGCAGGAACTAGCTACATTTAATCAGTTACATTCACTTGAGTAACTCTTTTTTTTCCTTTTTCCCCACCATTCATCCAGTTACATAATTTGACACCAGCAGGAACTAGCTACATTTAATCAGTTACATTCACTTGAGCAACTCTTTTTTTTCCTTTTTCCCCACCATTTTATATATATATATATAAAATGGTGGGGAAGTTACAATATATATATATTGTAACTTGCCCCAGGCTGGGGCTGGGGCAAGTTACAACAGTGCAATTGAGCTGTGCAGTGTGGGTCCTTAGGCAAGACCCTTGGAGCTATATAGCCTACCGGCCAAACAAGGTCTGCGTCAGGTGCTGGGGAACCAGAGCACCTTGATGAAAAATGGGCTACTGGAACAAGACGGAAATGGGCGAGA
>CAEGAE010082013.1:0-12297 GCA_903067095.1 Girardinus metallicus | reverse complement strand
TGAATAACTGCTTATTCTCAAGACTGCAACACATAAAACAGAAAAAGACAAACTGCACTTATGCATCCAAAAATATGTTCTTAATCTTTATCTGATTTTTATATTAGAAAAAAACTATAGTACTGTGCATTCCCTTGTTTGTTTTTGTATTATGAAAATAATCAGTTTTGTTAGTTATGATTCATTTCATGGATTGAAGCCAATAATTTTTAAAAATATTTGATCTGTGAATGACTGATAAAATCAGAGAACGCCAACCTCTCTAAGATAATCTTTTAAAAGGTTCTGAGGTAATCCTGACTTTTTGCTCTGCAGTGGGAATAAGCCACTCCACGGAGAACTCTGTCAGTGAGCTCTTTATGTCCTCAGCAGGACTCACACCTGCAGTCTAAATCTGACACATCGGCAGCAGGTTTCCGTCATTGATCTACATGTCAGCGGTGCACTGTGAGATGTGCTGAGGCAGCACTCTGAATTTGAAATCTGATGGACATCTCCAAATGTCATTTCACACCCAGCCATTTACACAAATAGCTCATGTTCCCTCTGTCGCGATAAGAAACTTTGAGATTTTCTCTTAAGCATATTTAAAAACAACCTCTGGTAAAGCAGAACTAAGCCAGGTTTTTTTTTAGATTGTCAACCTTTCAACTTGTTTGTTTCATCACCTAAAATCAATTAGATTTATTTTTGGGTTCCTTGGTTTGTCTGCTAACGTTCATCCATTTTTAACAGAATCGAAGGCAGTGGTTTGTCACACAGCTAATTACTATGAAAGCAAGAAGCTTCAAAACCACCATAAATGATACATTTAGAAATAGCACTTCTAAGAACCAGCAGAGCAAAGACTGATTTTATATTTTTCAGTGAAAATAAAAAAAATAGCTCTCTGTTTCATGCCTTCCATTGCAGAATAAATTACTTTGACAGAACAGTGGGTCTGATCTGCAGCAGAAACATACTCATGCACGAACCTGTCAGTCACTGCCTGCTGACAGCTGGCTACTTGCCTTACATTCTGCAGTCATGTCATGCCCACTCAACCAGAGCTTTATTCTTCAGCATCCTTTTATCTTTTCAAATGAAAAATGAAAAAGTGTAATGGAGGAATCCAAAATAATAGAAATTTAGGAGCTTAAATGTCATTAATGAGCAATGTTAAAAACAAGTAGATAAATTAAAGAGAACCACAATGGGTGGCAGGTTGAAGAATCTCTCATTTTAGTTAGATTATTATTCTTTCAACTTGTAACATCCTGGGTTCATTCATATGGAGCCTAATATGATTTAAGAGCTGTGTCCACTGATACACGACAGCACACTAGAGTCAGATTTTGTAAACAGTTTTAAAAAAATTTAAATTTTTCAGACCTTTAATTTCTCCTATCTCCAATGTTAGACAGTTAAAAACTTGAGCGCAATAAAGATTATTAAAATGTTCGGGTTAAACAATGTAGTTGAAACATTGTAGTTGTCATTGTCACTTCTGAATCCTTTGCATAGTTTACATTAGCTCTAAAAGATATGTTAGATATTTATTAGCTTTTCCTGGCTAATAATCGGGTTGTTTTTTTAAGTAGATGTGTTACAATTAAAATCAGTTACAGCCAAATACAAAAACTAACATGATGTTCGCTGCAAAATCTTTTATTTTCTTAGAAAAAGATACACTTGCACACACCTTTTCAGATCTTCGCACAACTTCTCCATATCACTGAGATCAGAACTTTGTGATGACCACACCAAAACATTAACTTTGTTGTCCAGTTATTGTCCATTTGAAATATCCTTTTGAGCCCATGTCGGTACAGGACAATTTGACTGTGGATAATGACACTATTTACCAGCTTCAGCCAGAATCTAGACAAGGTCTTTGGCTTTTGTTCTGAGATAAAGCTGCACATTTGAGGCCCAAATACATTCATCTCCTGGACAGAGAACCTGTCTCCTTTCTGAGCAGTACGATGGTTGGGCATTCCCATCATGTCTATACTTGTATATAACTGTTTGAACAGATGAACACGGCACCTTTAAACATATGTAAATTGTTCCCAGGGACGAACCAGACTCGTGCAGTTGCACAATTTCCTTCCTGATACCTTGGCTGACTTCCTTTGACTTTCTCATCGTGTCAAACAAGAAAGCAGTGTGTTCCAGGTGTGGCCAGAAAATACGTCTACAGGTGTGCCTCCAATTAACTCAGATGTTTGTGTTTGGGGCGTCCTTCCACAAACTTTTATAAAAAGGCTTGACTCAAGTCATACAGTTTAAAAGGCAGTTATTCCTGCTGCTGACCAAATGTATTTTTGAAATCAAGGGAAGACACAAAAAATCTCTAAAAATGTTCCTGCTATGTTCTCTGGCATTTAGAAAATAGAAATAATTTAGGTAATTCTAACTGACCTAAAACAAGAGAGGTTTGATCAGATTTAACTTCAGACAGTGGGGGAAAAAAATGTGTGTGTCATTTTATTTGGTGTATGTAAATATCTGATTTCAGTTGTATATGCATATAATTTAAAATGCACCAGTCCAGCAGGGGTTACAATGTACTCACATGCCTCCTTCCACCAGCACGGACTGGACTCGGCTGCATCCTCCCGCCAGCGGAAGGTTGACTGATCCTTCTGTGAGCAGCACCCTCTTCCCCCGCAAACCGCACCGCTCGAACAGAGTGATGGATGGCAGAGAAAACTCCTGCCAAGAAAGTCAGAAGGAGCATTAAGGAGCAAACTCTGAAAACTGCAGGTCACGCAGTTCGAAATAAGAGTCATTTCAGAAGTTGCCCTGGAAACTGACCGCACTCAGACCTGTGTGCTTCTTGGCAAATAAGCTGTCTGGAAGCTTGTAAAGAAGGCCTGTTTTCTAAATTGATGTAAGTGTCTTATTTGTTACTGGGCAGCACCTTCTATGAGTACAAGGACGAAGAACTGAACTTTGTTCTTTGTACAAAATCAACATAAAATGGTTCAAACTCAAAATAGTTTACAATTTAAATTTAGTTTATGGATTCTTATAATTCATAAATATGTAAATCACTCTCTAGGGGTTACATAACAACATTTGCCTTGTTTAGAAACCACAAGGCAGCTGGATGGATTCCATTGTGGGTGGCCAGTACTGTGGACAGGAGTGGTAATGGTAAAAATAATTAGACCGCATATGTACAATAAATTCCAATGTGTAAAATTCATAATAACAAAACAATGGAAATCATATTTCCATCATATTTTATATTTCCTTAATAAAGGAAATGAAACAACAGAAACAGCTAACACTTTGTCCTTTGATCGGAACAACTAATAGTAATCAATATCCTCTGTTAAACAAGCTAAAATACAATTTTTAGAGCTTTACTTCATTTTTTAACATCTCTGTTGAAATGACTACTTCTTATCTGCCAGAACTGCCTTGCATGTAAAATGTATAGGTAGTTAAGACACAGATATATTTAAATGTATAAATTTTTAACAAGGCAGTCAGTGATTTCTAACTGATTGAATTTCAGTTCTTGGTGTTCAACTCTGTCTATTATAGAACAAGCAGAAAAACAAATTTTCATTTTTCTTACTCTAACAATAACCTGGGCAGTTTCCAGGAAGCAGAGCACCCCGAAAACTAATGCAAACACAATCAGTAAAAGCCTTTATCTTATACGCACTGATTTAAGAAACACAGCACACAAAGAAGATGTAAAGCACTGCACCTTTAAAGGGACAAGCAACCAGAAATACAGAGGTGGGTGGAATGGCATTAGAAGAATCGACAAAATACAGACTCACAAAGCCAACAGTCTGCAGCGACAGGATGGATGAGTTCCCGCCGACACAGCCCATCGCTCTCAGATCTGGGTAACTTCCTTCCTCTAACACATACATCTTTCCTGTGAAGTTCTGCCCTTCAAATGCCAGCCAGCTGAGGGTCATTTGCATGAACATGGACATGAATGCAAAGGAAAAATGAAGATCACAAAGACAACAAGTCATTTTCTTTTACATTTTTTGCATTTGTACTAATTATATTCAATAAGCAGTACAATAAACAAATGCCAAAAAGCAAAGTGAGATATTGTAGGCAATGCAGTGAATTTTAATCAGCTCGTAAATTAAAATAACTGAAAAGCAGAGCTATAGCAGCCTCAGAGATTTTTCTTTTCAGCCACAGCTGCTCCCAACGGCCTCTACGTTAAAGCTCTGCTTTTCGAAGGTTGTTGTAAAGTGTCCGTAAGCACTATTGATTCATCCTGTCATAACTCAAAAAGAGTTACAGTGAAATGTTTTCCCCTCAGCTTGTGGGATTGCTCACCTCCCTGCCAGGACTTTGCAGGAAGCCACTAAGAAACCATCCTGCAGGCACTGTGCACTGTCCTCCAGTACAAGGACAGAGCCCTGGAAACTGGGATCAGAGAAAAGCTGCACCTGGGGGACACAAAGAAAAGCAAAACAATAACAGAATGAGTCATGTCCCTGCACAAGTAGTCGAATAAGATGGACAAAAAATATTAGTTTGCGCACTAATATTGTTATAGGTAGGGCCTACCTTAAACTTGGCAGTGTTCTCAAAATCATCCTGCAATGAAGGGAAAGAGAAATGAAACTAATTTAAAAAAGAAAGCTCATCTAATAGAATTGAAAATAAAAATACCATCTATGCTTCACAATTGCCGACAAAAATCCTCAAATATTTTTCCCGATTGTTATGTACAAAGTCGATATGAAATAAATGTGCAACATAAAAATCTACTTTTTGTACAATTGCTTAAATGGATCCAATGTCCTTGGAGGTTGAGGTGGAATTAGGGCTGGATGTATCGAGTATACTCGATGTATCGCGATGTTTTCAATTCACGAAGTTAAAATGGCTATGTCGCAACCATCGAGTATAAATTTCCGTTCAAATAATAAACTTTCGCAGTCAAATTCACTGCGAGTATGGTTTATCCGACACCCTATGAATGCATCACTAGTCCCTCTCCCCCCCCCCCAACCTGAAAATTTTCTACCAATCACGCTGCACGGAGAAAACAAACACCACCATTGAGGCCAGCAGCTGAATGAGGCGGTAACTGAAGAGGAATCAGATGAACTAGTCTAGTTCTGAAGAGAAAGTGGTTCGGATTTTATATGGAGGATGTCGGACAAAATGAGGTAATTTGCGAAACATGTTATAAAACCATTGCCACAAAAGGTTGTGCCACAAATTTATTTCACCTCCTAATCAGACTATTCTTTTACGTGCCGTTCATAGCCGCGCTGCCGCGGCAGAACTATTTCGTTAAAGTGAAACCTGCAGATGTAGGTATGATTCGTTTAGTGCTATGCAATGGGAATAATAACTCAAAACCTCTCGTTCTTTTTTCTGTTCTCTGTCGGCTTCACGATACACGCAGGCTCGTTGCAACTGACAACAACGCAACTTTATGTATTAGGATTCAGAACCAAAAACACTCAAACACAGAGAGCAGAACATTCAGTTCGTTACAGTTTTATCATTTTAGTCTTGATGTGTATTTTGCTTTTATTAAAAAATTTTCACTGTGGTAGATTAGCCACCGCTGCTATTAGCTAAGCTAACACAGCGATGGTTGATTAGCTAATTTAAACACCTGCTTTACTGATGCGGTCAGTTTGTGTGTAGGTCGCCTTTTTATTTTTAAGCTGAACCAAAACACACCTTTTTTTCACAACACATGTATTTAAGTTTGTCAAAGTCAAGCATAACTGAACTACTTCCCTCTGCCTCGCTATTTTCTTTTCTTAGTTAAAACTTATTTCTCAACTTGTTATCTAGTCATAGTGTAGACAGTCCATAGCGAAACACTGCATCCCTTTTTTATGAGCTTACATTTAAGTCTAGGAGGGAAATGGGGGCGGGAACTTGCGTGGGTGACATCATGCTGCAAGGAGTCTAGTTTGGAGCTCATTTAAGTATATCGTGATATATATTGTGTGTCATGATATAGCAAACATATATCAGGATATTAGATTTTCCTCATATCCCCCAACCCCACTGTATAGTTTAAAATAAGAATTGGAGGTTATTCAGAATTATCGCGATATATATCGTATATTGCGATAAAGCAAAGGAATATTGAGATATTAGATTTTTCTCTTATCGCCCAGCCCTAGGTGGAATTATAATCAGCAGCCTTACAGGAAGACAAAGTGCAGCATTTTCATTAAGATTCGTCAAACCTGTTCATGAATAATTCATGTTATTGTTCTAGGAACAGTTTTTAAAGCAGTTTCTGGTCAGAGTCTGCTGAGACTGTCCTACTTATATTAATTAGATTCACCCTTTAAGATGGAGGGATGTTCTTCTTTATGCAAATATCTGTTTGTGAAATTATTTAAAATTACACAGAGGTGGGTGAGACATAACCCACCTCTGTGACATAACCTATGTCTCAGTTTTAGTTACTCAGATTACCTGGAAAAAAATACATAATTGGAAGGAGTCAGGAGTTGATAACTTCAAGGTCTATAAATGCGTCGAGCTCAGTGGAATGCAGCCACTTACAAAATTTTTTTCTTTAATGTTTGATGTTTTGAAATGAAAGCAGCAAAAAACTAATTAAACTTAAAGGGCTTCTAGTATAAATTTTTTTTATGTGTTTTGATTGCGATCGAATGAACCCATTTGTGGGTTTATAGACTTTTGATGCATCACATTTCTCTCTCCATAGTGACAAAACTGTTTTTTTTGGAATGCCTGTTTCATTTAGATTTTTGGGGATTAAACTTGTTTTTAGATAAAGTGATTAGAGAAGAACACTAATCAGTAAATCAATCTTTTTTTTTGTCTTCACTCAATTTTTGACACAACACTGCATCCCGCTGCTTAAATACAGACTGTTTATCCTCATGTTTGTAACCAAAACAGCTTCTGCATGAGTCACCTTTCTGACGATTCTTACGATGTTCCCTTTCCACAGGCCACATTTTCGTTCTTGATTTGATGGTGACTCATGCTTCTGAAGATATTTTCTCTGTGGAGAATTGCCCGAGAACTCCTGAGATGTTTCTGCTCCGTCTTATTATTGGATTGTGTTATGAATATGAGCGTTGTGACTGGTCACATGCAGCGGGTCAGAACTGGGGAAGTGAAATCTTGTCAGACACGCTCCTCTAACTGTCCAGCCCAAACAAACACATTGGCTGTTTTAGCGACAGCTAAATACGAAACGCTCGCTGGGCCGTCTGAGTAATAACCAGGCAACTTTTCCACCAAAGCAAAAAACAGTGAGATTTCATGGTTTTCCTGTGAGTCACCGCTCTTACCAGCACGACAGGCATAGTTGAGCCAACTTTGTGCTGCAGCGCGCCCCAGTCTTCTGGGCTCGCATACAGGCCTTTCTCCAGGATGTAGGACTCGCCGCAAAAGTCCGGCTCTTCAAACACAACCCATCTAAAGGGGGGGAAAAACAAAACAAAACAAAGCAGACGGGGAGGAGCGTGATCTCTCTGACAGATGTGACAATTTTCAATTTCATTCTGTTTTAATTAATAGTGACAGGTGAGTGTTTGATGTGACCACAATTCCTGAGAAAGATCACAACAAGATTCCAAGTCGTGCATAATTCTCATAAGCTGCAACAATATTTGGACAGAATCCAAACTAATAGCACAGTTAATGTTACGTGGTAGCATGTCAGCATTTTATTGCAAATCACCATAAGTCCTGGCATTTTGGATCTGGTTCCTTGAATTAAAAAAAAATATATACAATTAGAGCAAGGGAGCGTATTCGCCTTTACAGATTAATAGCATGAGAGGCAAGTCAAATTCAAACGCGTCAGAACCAATCACAGGCTCGCAGGCACGGCGGGAGAACATGGGCGAGGCGGTGCAGCCTAATGGCAGACTAGCAGCGCAGCAAGAATTTCAGCACTGTGAGCTCTTCCTTGTAAAGAAGGACACAATGTTCCACTCCGCAGTAATAACAGTCTTGTTAGTTTCTCCCTTGGGAAGCAAGTTGGCATTGCGTGTTCTGCTCTTCATTATCCCTATTTGCGCTCAGTTTGTTTTACTTCTACACTAAAAAAAAAAAGCACAGACCGCAACCAAATAGCACGACTGCATATTCTTGCTACATATAAATAGAGATCATGAGTAGATGCGTGTTTTTATTCAGAGAGCCACGCACCTCGTCTACACATAGTGTGAAACTGAGTTTCGCAATTATCCCACACCACAGCAGGGTGTGAGGCAGCATGCTCCAACGTAAACATACCTAGACAAGGAAGTGCAGGCTGGAGAACTATAAAAACATTAGTGAATTTGTTCCTCTGTCTTGACCTGTCTGCCTAGGTGTGGCAGTTTTACCACTACACCTGAACCACGAAGAATGGCTGTAAATCAACAAAGCTTTGCAGGAACTCTCAGCTAATTATGAACTTGAAGGGAAGATAAACATTTTAAAAAGCGCACACATTACTAGAATTTAGCAGGAATGTTAAGTAGTCAAGATATGTTTCCAGCAAAGCGTCTTTTAGTTTCATTTGCTGCTGGGATAAAAAGCAAAAGACTTCGAGGATGAATAGATTAAAAAGTGTTACTTACACGCCACTGTTGACATCAATAGACTGCGTCTTCATGCCGTAGCCCGTGTCATCCATGTTAACAACGGGCACAGTGAGGTCAACATTCACTCCAAGCTTGCCAAAGTTTCTGTCACTGAACAGCTTCAGGTGAGGAGACAGAAAATCCTGCCACAAAAATAAAATCCACCAGATTCACAAATGAACAAAGATAAGAAGAAAATGCTGAACATGTCACAGCACGCCAAAATCTGCATTATTCACAAACCACAACACAAAAACTGGCTAAGAAGCCCATTAGTAAGATGTTTTCATTGCGCTGTTAAACAGTAATTTAATATTGGTCATCCAAATTATTCACAAAAACCTATTCATACCATCTGAAACACTAAATGTGTAAAAACATGTAATTCTAGTATGAGATTCTCATATTATCTGATTGCTTTATTTGAAACTAAAAACAATGTTTTTTTTGCTGGAGCTAAAATATTTTACTACATTTTTGTAGGTAGAACAATATTACCCATAAAATACATGTATTTTAACTGAAAAACATAACTTTTTAAACAGCTTAAATTTATAAGTCACTTAACTTGGGAATTTTCAAGATGCTGATATTTTCTTCGACTTCTCATTAAACCTTGATGTGCCTTTTTTTTTTTAACCAGCAGGCAGCACCAGCCTAAACCTTAATGTGACAACTATCTTACCAGCACAGTTAAAAACTGCAGTAACAATATTCAACCTGCATAAGCATGTTGCCTTGAAAGCTTGCCTTGTGGAATCAGGAAAAATAGTGCCCAGAATTCCTTTTGTAAGGTTGATATCTTAAGAATTGTGTGTAAAACGTTAGAACTTGGTTGCACATCACAAATCTGACTGGTAAATTTTAGACAAATTCCACTTATTTCAGTGTGTTGCATGTTTCCATCTGCTTTGGTCACACACAGGCCAGGCGAACGTATTTAGTGCAGGACTCACAGATATTATTGGTCGTAACGACAGAAGCTCAGAGCCTCCCCATTCGCTGCAGTCCAGGTACTCCCCTTCCTCCAGGATGTACTGCTGACCCTCAAACCCAGGCAGGTTGTAGCCCACCCAGCTGGAAGAGGAAAACATCCGTACTTAAACTGCATTTATAGATTTTGCTATTTAAACAGTTCGAGAGCTGAATGCACTCGGCTTAGGACTGAGAGAATGACACCTTAATTTCAACTTGCACAAGGTAAGGATGAAAAGAGAAGATGACTCACAATCCTCCAATGATTTTTAGAGATCCCACAGATTTAAGTGCCTTGGTTTCAAGGTTTGTTCCATCTGCAGCGATGCCTTCTTCTGTCTCGCAAAAGTTCAAAACATCGCTGTCGATTTGTAAGCAGGAGCCCTCAAAGCCGGCCTTCTCGTACACCAAAGCCTGCAAAAAGGCAGAGACAGACTGCATTCAAGACCACTCAGTTCAAAATAGTTGTCAAAGTGTAGTATATTTTTAATACACTGTCGGTCTCTTTCTATTTTCCCACAAAAACACAAAATATAAAACATCAATTTGTGAGAGTATTCAATGAGCATCATGTTTTTTTTACACTTAATGCAGTTGCTAAACAGCAGCACAAAAGGATGGATTTGAAAAGAGGCTTTAAATCTCACATAAGTAAAACTGCTTTTTTTTTTATCGCAGCATTGGACGTTCCATCACATCGTGACTATTTTTGGCTCAGCGCAAGAACAGCACAAAGGCTTGATCTGAAAACGTAAAGCTCAGCAGCGGAAGGCTTTTTCAAGAGGATGCTTCCAATCTGAATTTTTAACTGGTAAAGCTAACCATGTAAAAGCGAAGCAAAGTGTGCTTACCTTAACTTCATTTGGATTCTCCACTTTGAATCCACCCTGGAAAAATTAATATGTAGTTATTTATATTGTTTTATAAGTCCAATAATTAAAACCAACATATTCTGCCATTTTAGAAATAAATGTACAGGTGTCAAGCAATTACAAATAAAAAAAAAAAAAAAAAGGAAGAATGTCTGTGAACTGATTCCTGTCACGGCAAAAGTCTTTGTACAAAGTGACATGCCTGAGCTGATTGACGTGGAAAAACAAAACGCAAGAGGAAGGAATAACCACAATGTAAAGAGTGCATTTTAAGCTGCTAATTAGCCTTACAAAGACAATTCTCCCCTGCATTTCTCTAACATGGTGTCACTGGCATTGTAGCAAAGCAGCATTTTCTAGTAAGCGAAACAAATAGTTATAAGATGAGGTGAGAGACAGTAGTTCCGTCATGAACTTGCATAAAATGTAAAAATAAATTATGACTGTGTCCAACTGTCTTAGGTAATGACTATCATTTACTGACTGCAACGTGAGGAGATTTCCACCCCAAAACTGCCCAATATAATGGATTTTAATATAGCTTTATGTGACAGACCAACACAAAGTACTGCAAAACCAATGCTCAAAAGTACATGGTTTCCAAAGTTTTGTACAAATAAAAATATAGAAAGCCAAATGTAAACTTGTACTCTGCTCATTTTATTCTGACACCCCTATAAAAATCCCAGCAGCACCAACTTAAGAAATCACATAAATAGAAAAACTAACACTCTGAATGTAGCTGCTTAACTACGAAGTATGGCGGTGCCAGTCTTACGCTGTTAGCAGGTACAGGGAAGCTTGGCACGTACGGGAAGATGAACGGTGCTAAAAAGCCATTCATTTAAAAAAAATAGCAGAAACGAATTAGCAGAAACTTCTAATTTTACTGGGAATTTTTGTGATACACTGACAAAAAGTATTACACGATTGTATAGATGAAAGAAAAATCTAATGTTTTAAGTATGTTTCACAAGTAATAATGGCCTTGAATTCTTCACTATGCTCAAGAAAGGAGGCCACATAAGGAACAGGGAATACTGAGGATAACCAGCTTTTTGGATAATTTTGATAAAATTATATTGAAACTATTTATATATGTTTATCAGTGTAGATCATCCCTTCTAAATACATAAAATGAAATTGAAAATTCAGACCGTGCTGGTCAAAAAGGGAAGCACAGAGGGAAATATTTTTTTGAAAATTACCTTGCAGAAACTGAATCAGAGTTCAGTGAACCAAGAATGGCACTTTATGATGTGTTAAATTTTTCTCTGAAGCCAAATACTTCAGAAACATGATTACGTTGGCTTATTTTCAAGGCCACCTTAAACACGTTTCAGCTGGAGAACCAGCAGATGATGCTAATTCCTGTTAGCAATTCAAGATGCTGGCAATGAAATTAATGTATTTAAACATAAAAGGAAATAGTTTTTTTTACAAATGGAGGTCATCGTGTATTAAAGCTTACAGGTTTAATAACTCCAAAACTGCCAGACGTGCAAACAAATGGTTTGTGAGAAATCTCCATCTGTCCATGCTTGCATTCTGATTACAGGGAGCTTTACTGTTTATTTTTCCAGTTTGAACCCTGAAACATATTTCCTTAAGCATGAAGTGCAAAGAAAGTTGAATGTTTTTATTTTTTATTATTATTTTATTTTGACAAAAAATTGTCAATCTGCTGCTGTACTGTTTTTACATTTCTTGAGAGTATGGTAAATGGACTGAACTTATATAGCGCTTTTTCCGATCATTTCTGACCACTCAAAGCGCTTTACACTATAGTCATTCACCCATTCGCTCTCACAAACGCTCACACATTCATACACCGATACGCAGATCGGTAGGCAATTTGGGGTTAAGTGCCTTGCCCAAGGGCACAT
>CAEGAE010082010.1:0-35303 GCA_903067095.1 Girardinus metallicus | reverse complement strand
GGCGTTTCTGGAAGGGTAATCAGACCATCACATTCAATTTTTATCTCATTCCACTTAACAGTTTTTTTCCTCCTCCTGCTTCCTCCAATTACCATAGCTGCCCTGTAAATCACTCAGCTATATATGGACGACAAGGCTGGAGATACTTATCACGCCTGAAAAATCATTATGTCCCTCCATTGGAGAACATTCATAAAGCTTTTTAATAATGAAATACAGGTCCATAATTCCACATATCAATATCTACTGTCTTTCCTGGGTCTTGTGCTCATATATTTCTGTCTTCAGTCTCTCTGCACCTGGGACTGTGATTGTCTAAGCAGATGGGACTGAAGACTGGAAGAGACACTCAAAAACAAACAATAACCCAAACGGTCCTCCACACCACCACTTCCTCTTCTTTTGGCCAGGGTGCAAGTGGCAGAGGGAATACCCACAGATAACACCATGACTCATTAAAGCAGCAATTCCCCAGGAGAATATTTGCTCCAAGATTTATTACTGGATGTCTAATCTGTGTACTACTATCAGATAATTCTCATCTTGCAACAGCAGCACCGACCGGACATGTCCAGCATAGTTGGATGGCTGTTTCAGAAATGCTTTTCCCTTCCTCAATGGGAGGAAAGGAGGAATCTTCACCTCTCAGTTCCTTTGATTTTTCTGTGAAAGAATTATACAGACTGTGGCTTTTCTGGAGTTCTTATAACATTCTGGAAAATGAAGCACAAAATAACCATAAACTGCTTGAATCGTTACTGTCTCTTATTATGAGCAGGTTCCATACATTCAACAAAACTGGAACTGGCGTTTAGTATTTATCTAAACCGAAATAAATCGACTCTACTTCAACATCTATAACCACTGACTGGATCTGTAATGACTTGTAAATATGGATTGGAATTTCCTACGCTAAATACAGATCCTTTAAAGAAATCTTTGTAAATATTAAATGTTAAAAAAAAAGAAGTTTTAATCCTTTGTTTTAGATTTTGTGTTTAAAAACCACCAATCCAGTGGAATTTAAATCTGGTCCTGAACTTAAAGTTTTATTGGATTTATTACATACTAAAAAAGCAGTGACACAGCCCTTCTTGAATTTGGAACAAGTGTGCATTCAATCAGTAAGTTAAGAAAACAAAATAATACGTAAAATGTTAAAATTAAGCTGTGATGTGGATAATCCAAGATGGGATTTATCATTCAAATACAAATCAAGTTTTAGATTATTTATTAAAAAAAAAAAAAAAATTGAAAAGAAAAAAATGTTTTTCATACCAAACAGTTTTTCATTCCAATTTTCATTGTTTTTTTTTTTACCTATCCCCACCTGGAAAAATGATAAACATTTCATTCCATGCTTTACCAGACTTTTCAAGACAGTGTAGGAACCCTGTAAAACCTAAGCCCTAGTCGGCGCATCAGGTCCCGACTAGGTGAAGGCTGCCGTTTCCCATTCTGTCTGTCCAAAGGAGCAGAACCATAAGACCTCTCTACAGAGGAAGCCAAACTGTCTCACTGGCCCAACTGCTGTGGCCCCTCATCTTTCAGTAAGCCTTGTGCATCCGGAATCTCGCTCACGCATGGCTGTTTGTCCTCAGCTGGCCTCGGGTAAGATGAGGTTATCTAACTCCGGCGCTGAGTCAAGATTTTTTCCCTCAAAGTTTCTCCAGAAAGCTAAATCCATCAATGTCCTTGAAGTTTGCGTATTACAGTTCACTTGTTCCTCCTTTTTTGTCGTAGCACTGATACAAGCTCCACTTGCAATGTTTCCTGAGTCAATATGGAGACCTGGTACTAAAGTAGTAGTTCCTGCGTCGCATGTCTAGTTTCTAGCTCATTCATCCCATACTCACTTAACTGAACGCTGTCCGCCCAAGTGTCCTCTGATCGGTCTGTATCGTCCTCATCGTCCCCCGACCAGGTTGCATCTGCACAGAGTATCCATGGTTACCATCAACCATTCACTCAACTCAAACGTACAAATGCCATCAAGCATCCAGAGACCTCCAGAGTTCGAATTCTTATTGGTTTTTTGAGAATCAACTTTCAGCTCAGTCTTCTGGTCAATCAGGTTGTTGACTGTTACTGCTAACCACACACCTAAATCCTCAGCAGATTCTGTTCAAAAAGACAAAATCTTCCTCCACTTCATCCCAAATCCACAACCACTTTCTGAGCTCAACCAAGTCCTCCCCACCTGATCTGTCCTGCTCTGTCTCCCTGACTCACCTGTGACATTGACTATGAAGCAGACCGTGTCTTTGCCCACGCTGGTGCAGGCGTACAGGCCCGAGTCCTTGGGCATGGCATCACGAATCTGCAGCACCTCCTGTTCTATCAGTGTGCGGTTGTTGGTGCCCAGAAAGCCGCCATCTTTGGTCCAAGTGATGGTCCCCGTCACCGGCAGAGGACAATTCAGCTTCAGCACCTCGCCCGGGTGCACTGAACACACCGTGGGCTTAAAAATTTGGTATTTGTTCGACGCCTCTGCAGAGTAAATGGGGAAGGTGGAAGATGGGGGGGAAGAAAAGGATTGAAGCAGAGTGCACAAAGAGAAGGAACAACAAGATGAGAGAGGAAGAAACAAGCCATAGTTTTGGAACTAAAACACCACACACCATTTAAATCAACTTATGCAGGAGGAGAATTGAGGGAAGGAAAAAGCCCCATTATAAGAAACCATAAAACTAGAATTTATCCACTAGCTCCCAGTCAGTCATTTGAAATGGATCCCATAGAAGCCCACTTCAGTTATCAGTTGATTTGCATAATCAACAAATAGATTCATGCAATATCTGCGATAGCAGCCAGTGTAGAGAAAACCCTAACAATTACTGTGAGCAGGTGAGTGTTAGTAATCTGCGCATCCACACATTCCTGTCCAACCTCTAACGAGGTTAGTATAGATGCCGGGCAAACTGGTGTGCAACTACAAGCACTGAAGGTAGCACAGTGTCAGCCAGTCAGCAAGAAAGCAGCGAGAAAGGTCTGGCGGAAACGCTTGTCAGGCAGAGGATCTGGGAAGGTAGGGGGAGAACCCTTCTTTTACTTTTTTTCTGATTTCCACTGTGCAACTAAGCTAGAAAACTCCTGACCCGGCCAACTCTTCTGTTTTCTGTCTCGTCTTCTGCTTCATAATTCCTTGGCCATGAAAGATCTACATTCCCTACACAGGATGTGCAAAACTCAGCCAGCAAGCAAGAAATACACAGTACTGGAACCAAAGTGCAATAAAATCTATATTTCTTGGAGGAAAACCAAATCTGCCAGCTAGCGTATATAACAAGTCCAGAATGAGGAGGGAGAAGGGCTTCCAATTCATGAAGACAAGTAAGGAACTCTAGGATCAGAGAGATTTTAACTTACAAAAACACACTCATGCAACCCTGAAATTAATTCTCTCACTTGACATGTAAATAAAGCTTAAAACTTGCTACACTTTCAGTGCCTTGTGACAGTATTCACATTTGCCACTTTACACCAGCAAACATCCTATTTGTATGTAACAGAAGATAATGAAAGCTGAAGTATTTTCACAAAATAAAAAATCTCAAAAGCTTTCAACCCCATATGAAATCAATTTCTCTTAAAAACAGAAGTAGCAAATTTGTCAATAGTTTTTCCTCCATGATCTGTGACTCTCTGCAGCTCCTTTAAGGGCCTGATGCTCTGACTAATACTCCGCTTGCCTCTGAAATTAGGGCCAAACTGTTTCCAGTGTTGAATGGTGGAGTGAACAGTGTCCCATGAGATATTTAAAGCTTGGGATATTGTTTTATTGCCTAAGCCTATCTACAACTTGACCCCAGCGGTGTGTTTCTTGGTCGTCACGATGCTGCTTGTTCACTAATGTACTCTAGGAATCCTCTGATGCCTTTACAGAACAAACTGATGTGATTTAATTTCTGAAAGGAATTGTTTGCACTGGATTTTATTTAGGGCTATCAAATCAAGATTTTATGTGTAAGAATATTTTTCTTTCCACTTTACGGTTATGCAGCATTTTGTACTTGCAAAGAATGAATACATTAAAGTCTGTAGCGGTAACTTGGAAGAGCACAATATAGTTCAACAGTAGGGATGCATGTTATATTGCATATTTCACATACTTCTAAGGCATATTGGTATTAGTCTAATAAAAAAAAACTGGGACGATATCAATAACCAATGTCTATTTCAATCTAGTTATCATTTGTGTATGTGTTTCAATAAATCAGTGACAGATTGTCGGTTTCTTAGAAGACATGTCAGCGGTGTGAATGTTTCGAAAGGTTAGGGAAATATTAATACAATGTCAGTAAATATATGTGAAATCACCAATTACAGCAATATTAATGTCAAATATCAACATGAGTCCAAGTTCTCATATCAGTGCCAGCCCATTCAAGAGGTGTGAATATTTTTTCAAGTAAAACTGGAAGGAAGGCAATTTTTTTCTCTCGGGTGAAAATACAGCAATTTCGAAATTGGAAAGAGGAAAAAAGCAGCAATGGAAAAGCGAACAAAACAAGCCAGTGATGATGGTAAATGAGGAGAGTTTTGGCTGGAGCCTGACAGGTGTAATTATAGAGGTAAAGGAACTCCCATTTTTTCCCTCTTTTCAACAACACCCCCACCACAGTCATATGTGCTTGCGGTGTGTGTGTGTGTGTGTGTGTGCGTGTGTGCGCGTGTTTGTCGTTGAAAAATACCAGAATGCATGAAACACACACACACATCACTGTTGAAAGGTTTTGGAAAGTCATTGAGCAACAATTCAGAAGTTGGGGCATGTGTGCAAACTTTGAAACAGTCCCCTCAGGCAAAGAGGCAGGTACAGTTCCAACATTGTCTTTGTTGCTACTAAAGCGGAAATAATTAACCCCTCCCTTCCCAGAAAGGCCTGAATGTGTGGTCTGAAAGGAGGAGGGTCAGGTTGATTGATGGGGAACTGTCTCCGCTACCATTTTACAACATTTCTACACCACAAGCCTCCGCTTTGGCATTGCAGCTGCTGCAAGATTTTCCCATTTATTAACGTCTTAAATAAGTAACTGCTGGGATGCGGGTGTCGAGAACTTTAAGATGATCCTGACATAACAAAGCAACACCTGGGATGTGAATACACACATGCTAAAACAAGTACAAAGACAGAGGAAAGAAATTTCTCCAAATCTTATTAAAGGAATCATGCAGATGTTAGTTTTGTCATCCTCTATTTCTTATCACTGCTTTGGGCATCTGTCTCCCTCCATCAATCCCTCCTTCTCTTCTTCTGCCCTCCCTTTCCGCTTTGTCCTCTCCTTCCCTCTTCCCACATATCTTCAACCCCCAACCTACTCCCACCAGTGACCTCGCTGACCTAATGCTGACCCTTCTGTAACCTGTTGACACCTCTCCAGCATACCTGATTGTTCATGGGAACCGCTGACATTCAAAGAAGAGCGCACACAGGAACACCTTTGGAACAAACAGTTTGAACGGGTTGCACAATACTTTTAATAGTCAAGAAACAAATTACTTTCTCATTTCCCACTAAGCAGCTCTACTCCTCCTTGCCACTTTCATCTGCGTTCTTCTGCCCATGCAATTAGATTTCAGAACTCACTTTAGTGTCTCCTTTTCCAAAAGCTACAACAGGTTTCAGGCAGTCCCTCCTTATTCCTGTCGACTGGCAGTAATTAGTCCTGCAGCCTGACTGCAGTGAAATGCACACTGCAAAAACACAAAATCTTACCAAGTATTTTTGGTCTAGTTTCTAGTGCAAATTCTTAGTACACCTGAAATAAGACAAAACTAACTTACAAGTAACTTTTCTGCAAGACATATCAGCTTGTTTTGGCAGTACAACTGTTCTCACTCAGTCTTGCTATCTTACAGTTTGGCACAAACCAGGATGGGGTTATTAGTTGTATTTTTCTGAGTTGATCCATTTGTTATTTATTTCCACTTATCTTTGCAGGGTTGTGGCAGCTTTGGTGCATATCTCCAACGATAACCGGGTGAGAGGGAGGATATTCCCTAGACAGATCACCAGTAATGAAACTAACTTTTATCGTGTTAAAGTTAAAAATAGCATCACTGGTAAAACGCCCTGACAGGGCAAATCATAGGAGACCAAAATCAAACACTCCACATCACCCTGAACTCTATCAAGAAATGGGTAAAAGTTTTTGTTGTAGGAGTCAGCCTATGGACTTAAAACTTTTATTACAATATTTTATGGTACTATTGTGATAACAACAAAAGTGACAGTTATAAATAATTCGTTTTTTTAGGTAACTGTATGGCTGTGACTGCAGGGCAAAGAAATCATAGCCACACAAACACAAATTTTCCGTTTGTGTGCTTCGTGGGACACCAGTCACATGTATTTATATTTATTGATACTGTCATTGAACAAACAGTGGAGAAAATTGTAAAAATAACAATCCCGACAATACGGACAGTTTTGCTTTTTAAAAAAACATCTTTCTTTGTAATTTATTACGACAGCAATAAATCAAGATTCTTAATGACATGAAAAATGCCCACCCCTATTTTGTTGTATGCAGTTTTATTTACAATCATGCACTACTGTATGATGGTCTGTCATTACATGCATTGAAATTTTTCATAATGTGATAGTGCGCATATGAAGCTGCATGTGCTTCGTCCAGTAGATGTTTAGATAAATTGAATTAACCAGTAACTTTTTAACAGACCTACATGCATGAGCCAAATTAGTTTGGTTTAAGGCAGTCATCTTTATCTATGTGTACTTTTTATTTCTCCTTTCCTTTCTCGTCCGACACCTGAGCGTGCTGATTCCAATTCCCATCTACATCCTGCTTCGGACCAAACAACCCAATCTGGCACAGCCAGAAGCTTTTCCAGGCTTCTTATCAGGTCAGCGTGAGGTGGGCCGGCGCAGCGACAAGCCAAGGCAAACAACACGCTGGGACCTTCACAACCAACACCAGCTAACGGTAAGTTAATAAAAGTCCTCATGTGAAAGATGTGCATCCAGTCCAAAAAGCCCTCGCCCCAAATCCTGTTGCTTAACACACACACACGCACGCGCACACGCCCAACACACAGTGTGTTCATGTAGAGCTCAGTTCCACTGTCAAAGCCACACACTCCAGAAACACACTGCATGTCATTAACTGGCCAGCTGACACATTTACAACTGCACTCCTACTGTGTAAATACCAGGGTGTTACAGATAGGCAGGTCTGTACCTCATTCTAACACAAAAACACTCTTACACAGTTTTTCACTTGTTTAGCATGAGTTCATTTTGTAGCTAATTACTGAAGAAAATCAGGTAGCAAAATACATTCCAGAACACTTCACAACCTCCTTCTGAATATAAACGTTAAATTCATCTTATTCCAGTGTCTGTCTAAGCACTGAGTCTCTTCCTTCATGTACAATGGAGCCTAGATTTATTTAACTACTGAAGTATTTTGGAAAAACCGCCTCTCTGCTGATCAGAGCGGGTTTTTTTAGGAACAGAGTTTGGCAGCAGCTTCAGGAAAGCAGAGCCAAACTATGAGCCGACTTCAGTCAGCTGCTCTCATTCCAGGGTGCCTGGTGCCATGTTCATCCCACATGAAATACAAAAGGCACCCAATGTCAAAGACACACACCTTTTAGATTAGGCTTCATTGTTGTTCGGTTCTGTCAGTGCATTTTAATCGCTGTGCAAACGGAGAGCGCCAGGATGATGTAAACACTCCCATAGATACTGAAGCGTCTGCAGCAACAACAATGGGTCTGTTGTGGAGGCTGTAGCCAGTAAGCTCGCTCCACTTCTTCTGTTACAGCGGCTACAGGTAAACAAACTAGCAGGGCCACCGGAGGTGCAGGCGTGGGCTCAAAGGAGACAAGACTGATATGCAATCTGAAGCATCTCCAGCAATCTGTGCTCCTCCACACACACACACACACACACACAGGCAGCGGTGTGACCCGAGCTGTGGGGTGACTAGGGGTGGAGCTGCTGGAAATACTAAACATCTCTAAAGGGGAGGTTGTTGTTAGGTTAGAGAAAAACCAGATATTGGTATTCTGTCTCTTCAACATCTGCGTACTACAGGTACCGTGTCACTCTGATTCAACTGACTCAGATAAGATAGGACTGTGCACGTTTTGCAATACTATGGAAAAGAATTTGTTGAACTTTCTCCAATATCGTCAATTAGGATTTTATGGGATAAACCAACACAAAATAATGCCTGATTTTGAAACAAGTATGCACTTTTTTTTTTTAATGTTTGAATGATCAAAAGCATAAAAAAAACGCCAAGCATTTATTTATGCAACGCAAGATTTGAAGAGGCATGTGAAAGTTAGAGTAAACGTTCAGTCACTTTCACTCTGAAACCTCTGAATAAAATCCAGAGCTACCAGTTACCTTCTCACCCAGTCTGGAAAATAAGTAAAACATTAGCAGCATCATGCTGTGGGAATGCATTTCTTCATCACTGACAGGGAAGCCATCAAAGAAGATGGAAAATTTGAGTCAAAAACTCAGAATCTGCCACACAAACTTGAGCAAGGAATGGAGGCTCACCTTCTGAATGGCTCAGTAAAAATTCAAACCTGAATCCAACTGAGAATCTTTGGCAATGTTTTAAAATGATATTCACAAATATGTTGTGAATATACTAACTCTGCAGCAAATAAGCAATTAATCGGATAATAAAAAAATATTTGCTAAATTGCCATTCTGATGATTCATGTTCAGTTTTGTTTAAAGAGACATCATAATCTATTTGATTTACGGTTTCAGTTGCGATTTTTGCTTTCATCTTATTTATTGTCTTTGGCTGTTGTGTTTTATTTTAAATATTGAGATATCTTCCAGACCCAGTGTGAAGTGTTCTTTGCAAAAATTAACGTTTATTGGTCTTTGAGATGGAGAACTTGCATTAAGATGCCATTAGCAGCATACTACTTGAAAATGGTCTCAACAACAACAAACTCGTTTATCGCAGCAACTACTAGGGCAGTTTATCACCTAGCTAAATTTGTGATTGTGATAGGCCTATTCACAACCACAGTCAAACAGATATGAGTAAGCCTGAACTGATATGCAAAGAAAAAGGGTCATTAACTTCAGTCTCTAGATGCATAAAGGGTTTTATTTAGGGGTAACAGAGTAGGGTTAAATGCAAATTGACATGTTTTGAAAAATCACACATCATTTTCCTTCTGCCTGCTTTGCACAAGTAGGCAGCACTTTGTGTTGGGTGATGAATTCAAATGCATCAAAGGTTGTGCTTATACCTTGATAACCTGTGAGGTATAAATTCTTTTGCAAAGCCCTGCATGCCTCACCATGTGACCCCCCGAAGGTCTACCCATCTTAATCTCCAGTCACATGACTTCATCGCTGACCAACTCTCTGTAATCTTTCCAAGAGAAGGAGAAGTCAAATATGCACAAATCCTCTTAGAACTTTCCTAGAGGATTGTGTAACGCTGTGAAGCTCGCTCCGTCCTCCCCGTGGCCACATAGCGTAGCGTTCGAGCCGTGTGGGGGCTCTGAACTCACCAGCATGGAGCCAAACAGTCTGGCATAGAACAACAAAAACAACAGGAGACAGCAGTTCAGGCAGCCTCTCATCAAGGTAGGCAAGAGGGATACTCTGACCTCCGGAGGAAAGGGCAAAAGTAGGTAAAGTGTGGGTGTGAAGGAGAAGGGGGTTGTGGTTTAAAAAGTGATGCTCACTTGTTGGCCTAACTTAAAATTAGCATCCTGATTAAAGCCTGAGAACAAAGAGCTGTGGAATGTGGTTTACCGTCCGTCACAACAACTAATTAACTTGTCTCTAACCAGACTGAGACAAGCCTAAAAATACTAGAAAATTACACTACAGCAGAGCGAAGCAAGTTTCTGAAGCTTTAGGAATGTCGCGCTTGGAGTAACGAGCAGAACTTTCCCTGTGCAGACATGAATTTCTCTCCTCACCCTCTGTGTTCCTCTTCTAATGCAGGAAGGTTTAGTAGAGAGATGCCAGGATAAACACAGTCCCACCCTCGTTCTCCCACACACACACACACACCAGAGGGTCACAAACCTGGCTTTTACACCCAATCACACCCTGGACCAGCAGAGACGTCAGTGAGGGAAAACAGAAAAGTGTGAATCACTCACCCCCTGGTGTGGAAAACAACACCTCATTACACTGAAGTAAATGATTCCCCTTTTGTTTGTTTAATTAAATCACAAACTCAGTTGGAACTCGCAGATTTGTAATACTCTCCAAACACTTGACATATATGGATAACTTTTCTTTATTTTTTACAGAAGAATATATTATTTTCCTTTTTTCAGCCCATAGAGTGGAGACAAATTTCACTAAAACATCAGCATTTAAAGTTAGGATTGGTCATTTGATCAATCCCAAACACCTTCCAGCTACAACAAACATTTTTCTGTTTTGGAAATGTTATGCTGTTCCTTTGATTTGCACATGATAAAATACTTTCTTGTGAGGTAAAGAAACGTGCAGGAACCTTCTTTCAGCCAGCTGACCAGCAGTTCTTTGCCTAGGCCAAAAACAGCTCAAATATTGCAACGAATCCAAAAGCATGAAACAAAATGTGTGTATATATTTACACGTGTTCCTTCCCAGGCTCATGCTCATGCTGCTCACCTTCAGGTTCCACGCTGGTCTCCTCCTCCCTGGTAGCGGTGATGGGCGGCCGGGCCACGCTGACGCTCAGCAGAGACAGCAAGACGGCGGCCAGCAGCCAGACCCACAAGGCCATCCCGTCAGAGAGGGACAGGGCTCCCCATGCCCCCCTTTTCCACCACCTCCCCCTGGACACTGATCCCATCTGAGGGGGTCCGCCCAATCATCAACTGCTGCGGTGGGGGTCAGCCTGTCACTCTCTGGAAATCACCCAGTCGCCTGGACTGGGAGGTGAAGGAGAAAGAAGGATTTTTAAAGAGGACAGACAGAGACATTTTTGTTTAAACAGCAACAAGAAATACTTGATTTTATTGCTTATGTAAAAGACTAGTCCTAGTTTACATTGGCTTTATTTTTGGAGTGGAGAAAGCAGAGAAATGCTGTCAAACAAGCCATGCCACAGGCATGCCGAAGCTGTGAGGCGGCGCAGCCGCAATGCGTCTCCACTCCTGGTAATCATATGGACTGAGGGTTTATCTTGAGAGCTGTAACAGTGTTTTTAAGGGGCGTGCGGTCAAACCAGTTTGGTGTTTCTCCAAATCCCATGGCCGCCGCATTTCAAAGATGAGACTCAAAACTCTTTATTCAATTTCACACAAATCTGAAATGGAAAAAATTGCTCCATCACCGTTTGTGAGCGATGAGGTGCAGCAGGTCTTAAAAAGCTCAGCAACCTTCTTCACTTCACTTTCATGAGCAACAGATGCACCAAACCTGTTGCCATCCCTGCTGCTGCTGCTGCTGCTGCTGCTGTTAATTGTTTTTAATAACATTCCCTTGACTCGATTATGAGATCAGCTTTAAGTGAAAGGCAATATTTCAGTACTGGGACACACGCGTATCAGCCTGTTTAGCCAGACATCTGCGGTTGAAGCGCGGTTTAAGTGTCTCTGGAGGTTTGCTCAAGTCACGCTTCCCTGCACTCTCTCTGCTCCAGCTGGACGCATCGGCTGGTTTCACCGTCAAAGACACATCTGATTCTGGCTTTTTGAACAAAAATAGCGTCTTACACACTTTTTCATTTTAAACTTCCACAATTTTCCAGACTTAATTTTCAAAATGTTAGGTTTTTCCATCGTTTCTTTCAACACTCCAGCCATTTAAGCACATAAAATTTACCCAGTTGGGATTTATTCCACTAATCAGCTCTACTTTCAAATCAACAGCATAAATATAAAACACTAAAACGGATTTCTTAAAGCACAACTAGCGAGGCTTTCATTCTGCTTGTAAAAGTTCAAAAACTAACAATGATGGTGCTGTTTGGTATCTAAGCAAGACACGGTTTTAAAAGTCAACTTTAAGACCTTTGTAGAGGATGTTATAGAGGCCACAAAGAAGTGACGTTTCTCTGCTTGATCGCTTCTAATAAATATGTTTTCGGTCATTTCCCATCAGTAACTCAAAACCAAATTGACAATAAGGAAATTAATGTTAGGATGGGGGTGAATCAAAGATAAACGATGTGATATGAATATGATATTATGTCAAAACATGTTCTTTATTTATTTTATAAAGATAATGGAAAAATAAGTATCATATGCAAACTATAATATTTTTATTGCTCAATTTCTTGTTTCTACACTAAATGCAATCATTGAAAATTAGAAGAATAAATACTTTTCCAGACTTTACAAGCCTAAATAGGAACCCTTAACAGGAGAAAATCGCACACGATGTCGAAAATACGCATTTAGATTTTATTAATTTCTTCGATCAGGCATGCATGTGTTTTGATTATTGCAATTATTGCTTCGAAACTCATCGGTTCACTTATCGGAACTTCCTAGAGCGAAATCAAAACAGGGATTACTCTCCAACTCTATGAAGAAAAAAAAAAAGTTATATTGACAGAAACGGAATTAGAGAGAATAATAACTGCACCGCTTGGAAAACGCATTCCCTGCTGCAGAGTTTGTATTTTGATGCTGCAGACGTGAACTTCTGCGCCACACATGAGCACAGCTCTTTTTTTATATATATACCCCGGCTCTGAACGACATTTCTTGGCACTGCATGAATTCTCATTGAAATTTAAATCACTTGGCCTTTTCCCCCCCTCCACAATGGGGGCTCATTTGGAGCTGCGCTGTGATTTAGGGCTCCTGCACCAAGCGGTGAAAAAACAACTGCAGTCACGGGGTAATTGGCACCATAAATGCCATGTAGGAAAATTAAGCCACGTAATAAATAACAAGGACACTTGTTAATGGGCTCTAAAGTGATGATGATGCAAGGTGTAGCGTAGCATGGTGTACCTTTCTAGAACAAACTCACTCTGCACATTTTCCCTCAACACACCATCACTGTGGTGGCAGCATCACGCTCTGGGAAAGGGGAAGCTTTAGAAACATCAGCTTATCAAGGCAACCACTAAATACACTGGAGTCATTAGAGAATCAATAAATTATGTTGTCAAATATATTTAAATTTAAAAAACAAACTCCATGCATTTTATACAAAATGTGGTGGTGGCAGCATCATACTGTAGGACGTTCTTTGCTGGGGAAGGTAGTGGAAAAACAACTGAGGGGTGCAAAACAATTGAGACTGAGGTTTGGCATCCTACAAGTAAACTAGGAGAGCGTTCACTTGTGAACGTGTTCGAGGAATATGGGTAATGTCATTTTACGCATACCACATTTTTTTTAATTTGAATATCTAAAAGTAAACTTCTACAGAGTTGTCCCTCAAGAAGCCCAAGAAGGAAACACTGTTGTCTTTCAACCGCAAACCCAGAGGATTTCTTCTCTAACTTAAGGCGGCCGCAGGAGCCTTTACATGCAATACGTCGGGGAAGGGTTTGCGAAACTGCGTCCTTATTGTAAACAGATAAATAAAAAAACTTACCAGAGAGGACTAAAATCGTGGAGATCTCTGTTTTGACATGCACGGATAAGGGAGAAGAGGGCATGAGATGAATCCAGAGAGAGAGGAATGTTTCCAACACCACAATGCAGCTAAAAAACGAAGGAAAAAAATCGAGGCGCTGCCTTTTCTCAGCTTACTATTCCACAATCAGCCGGCATTGACTCTGATCAGATATATCCAAAACCAGATTTGCAGCTGCAGTCAAATGCCATGCAAAGAAATCCGAGTTTAAGCAACTTATCCTTCGAAAACAGCGCAGGAAACCATGTCGCTGTCCCCCCTTCTCCGAAACTTTCCTCCCAGTCACCAAGTTCCTTCCAGAGCGCAAAACATGCCCGGAGCTCCCGAGCTGCACACTTGTCAACTAAACAGAAAGTCTGCAGGAGCTACGGACGTAGTAGGAGGCTGAAACTGGAGCAGAGGAAAGCTGTCCGATGCGGAATGTCATAAAATCCATCAAATCTCGGTTCCCTCCGGAGCGAGAAGCGTCTTTACGCGTCTTCTTCCAGTCCTCCACCAACAGCCTTCGCACGGTCTTCTCAGACTCTTTTGTCAGGTTTAGGTTTTTTTTTCTCATTCTTACGTCTTATACGCCGCCCTCCTCCTTCCATCCAGAGGGTGTCACTCCCCCAAACCCCCCCTTCCCACTCACAAGAAGTTGTAATTCGAGCCACTTCCTGGCCACAGTGCCTTTGGGCCCTGCCTTCCTCCGCCCATCACATACTGCAGAGTTCCCTGCGCTCAAACTTGCTCTCACACGGCGTCCAACCCGAGTTGAGCGCCTGTGCTGCTCCGCTCCGGAGCTGTCCGAGCTTAGAAATACAACGCCGCCTAGTGGAAAATAAAAGAAGGGCGCGCAACCAGATGTGGACTCCAGTCGTCTCTATCTCTAGCCCTGCGAGCTGCTCAGATTTTAAAGGACATGATTACAGCCCACAAACTTCATAAAAACACAACTAATAAACCCTGAGATGAAAAATAAATATATTTTTCAAAGGAACCAAAATAGCTGTTATAGTAGTATAATAACCTGAGTTAGTTGCATATTTATGCATTCATCCCACTGGTACAGTGCCATGGATACACTTGCCTTGAACCTTTCCACATTTTGTCTCATTACAACCCCAAACATCAATGCATTTTAATGTATCTGACTGAGAAACACAAAGCAGTGCATAATTATGAGAATGAAGGAACATTAGATATGGTTCTGAAAGTTTTTTGCAAAGAAAAGTAAGAAATATTTACCCTTTTTTGCATATATTAAGACTGATAATCGGCATCCTTATTTGCAAAATAGATCAAGCTCGGTCAGATTGTATGGATGCAGTTTATTAAGTACTTACAATAGACCACTTAAACCAATGCATATGCTTTTGATCTAAGTTACTCCATGCCAGCTCTGGCGGCATGTTCAGGGTTATAATCCTGCTGGAAGGTGAACCTTTGCCTAAGTTTCAAACAGGTTCTTTTCCTACAATTGTACTGTATTTTACCTTCATCCTTCTTCCCATCAACCCTGACCAGTTTCTCTAACCTCTACTGAAGTAAAACATTCCCATAGTATGATGGCACCACTCCCATGTTTCACAAGGGGAATGTGTGAGGATGATAGGAAATCCTGTTTACAAGATTTCATATAGTTTATTTCAACAAGCGTTTTTTTTCCCCCCATGTCTCTTCCATGAATGACAGATGTTGTTTTATACCTTAACCCTGCTTCAAACTTAAACAAAGCCATAACTTGTCTGCTGGGTTCCTGGGTCTTCATGATGCTTTGTTTTAATCTAAAGTCCAGTAAAATACGTTCAATCTTGTGGTCATAATATGAAAATGTGTAAAAGTTGTTCAAGGATATTTTAGTGAGTCAATGAGAGTAAACAGAATCTTTGAGGATAGCTCATGCAGTCACAAAAAACAACAATATAAAATAGCTTGCAGCACCACAGAGTCTTAGAAAGTGTCCTATAAATGATCTGTCTGCAGCCACCTCAGGAGAGAAAGAAGGCAGCCCCCCTGCTGTTTGTCCCCCACTGCCTCAAGCTGTCTTCTGCATTTGTTCGGCCGTTCAAGTGCTCTGAAAGAGACACAAGAGAGGCTGGAAAACTCTAATCTCCGCAGTCTTTTTTTTCTTTTTTTGTCTTCTTTTCGGATTCTTTTTCCATAAACCGCATCCATTCAAATTGAGGAGAGGCACTAACAAGACTCCAATGTAAAGACTCAAAATGTGAATGGAGAGTTTTGGGTGATTGTTTTTGTCTTCCCCCATCTCTGCCGGCCCCAGTGAAGCTGTCAGATAACACCGGATCTGACAGCTTGCGTTGGAATAAAGAGGGAGACAGAGGCGGGCCTGCAAAGTTTGAGTCATTTTTCAAGAGTGGGACAAAATGTCCCCCACAGTTTCTGCCTCTCCGTGTGTCTCTTTCCTTCCTTCCTTCCACTACACAAGTCTATTTACAATCGGTTTATTTCCTGGCGCTCAGGCAGCCCACGTAGGAAAGAAAAATCATCTAGCAAGAGTCTAGGGGCCCTTTGAATGAGCACTGGATGCACTCGGTGCCCTTGCTCTGAGGTATCCTTCAACCTGTCACCGTCCCCTTTATCTCCAACCTTTTCTTCTGCCTTACTTTTCTTCCTCCCTCTGCACTATTCTCCTCCGTGTTTGGACAGAGAGAAAGAAAAAGAAACAAATTCAGCCTCTTAAATGAACTTATAAATTTCTTGTTGCTGCTGATGGGGCTCATGAGGACGGGTGCTAATTGCAAGGCTTGTCCAGCATTGTGTTGATGTGGGAGAAGTTCTCACTGCTGGGGCTGAATCAGAACCACTAACAAGTCATTAGCTGCACCCCCTGCTGATATGATGATTTTAAAGGCTGCTGGAGTATAACAATCATTACACTCGCTTTAAGTCCTGCCACTCTCCAAAATGTAGCTCAGATTTTCAAAAGTTTGAAACCGGTATTGTTTTTTTAATGCAATCCTAGGGAAAACAGCAGCGAGTTTGTCTTAATTTCAGTCAAACTCCAAAAGAAGAAAGCATGAAACAGTCTGAATTAGATCAAAGTAGCCCTAAAGGAATTATGTATGTGTTTATTTTTGAATAACATTAAGTGTTTTGAATTTAGCAGGGAAAAAATATTTTAATAAAAATGTATATTTTTAACTTAGAAAGATTTGAGATGTAGAATTGAGGTGGAGTTAGACATGCTTCAATAGTTTCATTAAATGAGGGAAAAAATTCAAGCCTCAAACTTCAAGGGGATTTTAAGTCACAGAATGTGAAGTCGAGAGATGATAAGTTTTTAATTTTATTTATATAAATCTGAAAATTGTGCCATGTACTTGTATTTAGCTCTACTGAGCTAAGATACTCTATATTCTGCCCATTCGTCTTTGTATAATTGTTCGGGTTCACTCGGATTGGATGGAGACAATCTTCAATGATACATTTTCAAGTCTAGCTAGATTGAATTAAGGTGAGAAGTACTTTGACTGGGCCATTCTAACACATGAATGTTGTAGCTTTATGGTTCTTGTCTTGCTGGAAGGCGAACCTTTTGACATTTTGCAGCCTATGAAGATTTTTTTTCACATTTTTCTTTCATCAAATCAAATCAAAAAAGCCAAATTTTGGTTTACACAATTCATTTGTAAAAGCAATTTAAAAAAAAGCATCCAAGTTGGTGAGTACTAACTTTACATCAGAAGTCCAAACAGGGCCATATTAGTGTTAACATATTGTAGCGTATGTCCATATTGAAGTCAGTTATTAGAGTACAGGTTTCCCTCCTTCTGTGCAGACAACCAGACAGTCTGCTTGTTCTCACTGTGAATCAGAGCACAAAAAACCTGCAGACAGTCACTGTCTTTATTTCTCTTCCTTCTCAGATTAACAATGAAGTGATGTGTTATGATAACTTTGCTATGTCAAGTTCAAGAGACATCCCTTTTGTTATTCCACCAATGTGTCGCTGATGCTGACCAAATAAAACATCAAATGTGGATGAGTCATACCGTGAGCAAAATATAACCCAACGTGTGACTGTGTGATGTTGGGGGATGGGAAAGATTGGAGGGAAATGTAGGAAGTAGGAGCCCACTCAAGTCTCTAATTCAAACCACGTATTCCATGAAACAAGAGCCTAACCTAAAAAAGTGTGAAAGGAAAGTTTTGGTGTATGGTTAGAGAGAGAAAAACAGGCTTCCTCTAATTTTGTAATGTAAATATTTTAGATTTTTTTCACACTTTCTGAATCTTTTGTGCGTTTCTTTAAATAATAACAAAAAAAAAAAGTTCTTTATTATACTTTATGATGCCGATATTTGCACAACCTGCAAAAACCAGACTACAAGATAAGGCAGCTATATCTATATATAGAACCTTTCAGCCAAATGCAGTTTAAAGTGGTAGTGCATGAAGAAAAAGACAACACACAATGTAACACAATGCATCACACCAATAGAAAAAAAAAACTAGGTTAAGATAGGCAGCAGCAAATAGGAAGATTTTAAAGCTAGTCTTAAGAAAACCTTAAGGTGGGAGCATTCCTGCAGCGAACAGGAAGCTTATTCCAGATTTTGGCGCATAATAACTAAAAGCTGCTTCACCATGCTTTGTTTGAACTCTTGGAATAGTTAGTAGATTTAATTCAGATGTTGTTAAAGGTCTCGATGGTGCATTGCAAGGAAGCAGGCAACTGGGCTTTTACCATTTACTGCTTTGTAAGCCATCACTTAAATCTATAAACTCTATTCTTTGAGTAACAGGCAACCAGTGCATAGACCACAAAACTGGACTAATATGTTGGTCTTGTTTTAAATTGACTGCAAGGGGAGGCAGATGGAAGGAAAACAATGAAGGAAGGTTGGAAGGGTATAAGGAAATATGGAAGGAGAGAAAGAAAAGAGAAAGAAAGGCAAAAAAAAGAAAAGGAAGCCAGGGCAGAAGGAAGGATGCAAAGAAGAAAGAAGGAAAGGACCAAAGGAAGAAAGTAAGGAAGGAGGGAATGAATGGAGATTGGAAGAAAAAGCATATTTCACTTGTAATAAAACATTTTTCCCATGTAACGAAAATTGACAGATTATTTGCTGTAGGTGAAATAATCTGCCAATGGAAGATTAAGGAACTATGGACATAAAAAAAGCTAATTTGTCTTGCCGAAAATGTTACTTGTAAGTTAGTTTTGCCTCATTTCAAGCATATTATGATATTTGCACTAGAAACTAGACCAAGCAGACTTGGTAAGATTTTGTTTTTTTGCAGCGTAGACAAATGAACAGAGAATGAAATCTGAAAACACAAATCAATTTTTTCAGTGTTTTCTTTTCTACACTCCTTCAGACTTGGAAAACACAGAAGACAAATTCCATTATTTTCCACTGGTGAAAGAAATCAGCTTGAAAAATGGACAGCAGCTCCATGTTGGAGTTTCACTCTTACTGCTGCGCTCTCTCACCTTGCCTGAATCAAGTTATTTTGTCGTTCTGCTTTCACACCCAGGGGCAGCATGGTGTATGTCAGAGCGTTGTCCTGCCCACCGCCCACTGAGTTAACTTCATCTGGACACCCAGGCCTCTGCTGTCTTCTCCTCCCCCTCAGCAGGTAAGGAAGAGCAGGGATAGAGGGAGTGCTTGGAGGGGAGTGGAGGCTCAATCATCCAGATTCCTCTCATGTTTCCACGTCGGTGCTCTGGAGTGTTTGGAGTAGCTGGGTTGCCTGCAGACTGAGCTCGCAGTCAGGCTCAGCTGAAAGGTGGACATCAGGAAACTGGGGTGGCATTTACAGCATAAAATTGAGACTTTGATTGTCCCAACTTCCTTAAGCTGCAAAGGGAACAAAATAAGACCTGCAAAGGTTCAGCTTTACTTTTGATCAGCACACTTTCCCTCCCACCTGACTGGCATCCATTACTTCCAATAAAAATAACAGATCTCTGTTTTTTCCACAAAGAACCTCAGACAAATGCTGAGTGGAACTGACAACTTTAAACCCCCTCATAAAGTGAAGAATGACCACAGATTTTTTTTTCCTGGCTTTTCAACACTGATAAGGACTTTCTCCCTCATTTTTCACTCTCCGCCTTTGTCTCCAAATCTCTCTTTTATTTCACCCTTCCTCTCTCCTATTTATCCAGGGCTCAATAGTCACACTGCGCACAAATGCCAGCATTGTGCTCACACACACATAAATACAAACACATTACACAGCTCATTTGGTTCAGAGAACAGGTCACTTCAGTCGTTCCGACTATGACGCAACACTTTGTAAGCAAGGACTTCAGACTGTACACAGAGTTTGTTTTTCACCCCAATCTGACTGCCTTCTAACGGGTTAACTACATCTACCCTTGTCTGCTTGTCTGCTGTGCCAAATGATTTGTCACTTATTCATGGGTTCTTTGTTAGTCTTTCACCAGAAAAAGAAAAAAAAAAATCAAACTTAACATCATAATTCTGCTGTCAGATAGGCCACATGTTTCAGGAAAAAAAAAATAAAAACGTATATTTCTGAAATGTAAAAAAGAAAATCCTTCAAAGTTGACTACAACAGGCTTAGAGGTCACAAGCCCTTGCACACACACAAAATAAAAACACTGGGTTAAAAGTAACATTTAAATCGTTCGCTTTTTTGCAAATAAAAATCCTGGGTGAACTATTGACCGACCGATCCAGTCCTGCGTTTAACCAGTGTCATCACAAAGGAGGGTCGGCTACCGTGACCCACCCTAGCCGAACAGTTCCTATCACCTTAAGATTTTATGAAAATGAACTCAAGAAAAATTGGACTTTAAAGCTTGGTTTAAGCTTGAACTATGTACATTCCAGTAAAAACTCTAGGTGAGTCAGAGTTGGTACAAAACATGCCACTTTAACTCCACTGTTCAATTTGGTGAAGGATCTGGCATGCTGTGGGCTGGTTTCTGAGAAAGTTAGTAGCTTTCCTTTGACATTTCAAATTTGTGTTTGTGATCAATGTAAAAAGCTAAAACTGGTGTGACATCGGGTCCTACAGCATAATAATACACTGCAAAAACACAAATCTTACTAAGTATTTTGCTCTAGTTTCTAGAACAAATATCTTACACTTGACAAAAGACAAAACTAACTTACAAGTAAGTTTTTAGTCAGATTTAGGAGCTTGTTCTGAGTCAATCATTACTTAATATTGACAAAAAATATGAAGTAATGGTAGATTATTTCACCTGTAACATGGGAAAATGTCTTGTTATGAGTGTAATAATCTGCCATTTAAATTTTTCATCAATACTAAGGAATTATTATCTTGCTGAAAAGTTACTTGTAAATATATTTTGTCTTATTTCAAATATACTAGGAAACGGGATTTAATCTCAGTGGGACTTTCCTGGTTAAATGAAAGTAAAATAAATAAATTGAAAAAAATAAATAAATGCTATGGAAAAATAATATGCCATTAGGTAGAGAGGGAACCAGCACTTTCCACAAAGAACAAAGACTGAAGAAAGAGGCTGAAAATCCCAATGTGTGCACTGTAACTTTGTGAGATGTTATAGAAGACAATTAAATGCTGTCCTCCTGATAAAGTTGCTCAAAGCAACAAATTTTGGAAAATTTGGAGAGCATTTGTTTATAAAATTATGATTTGCACTAAACAATTTTTTTTTATTTTAGTCATGTAAGTCCTTGATTTTTGGCAAGGAGTTGGATAAGTAGACTAACTAAAGTCGCAGCGTGTAACTTGCCTGTAACTCACTTTTGTAAGCATTAAACACTTTAACTATGGCTTCACAGCTTCCCTGCCTAAAAGAATCCAAATCCCTCTATACACACATCAAAAGCTCGTTAACTTAATTAATTAATTTAGGTTTAAGATTTAAAACATGTTCCTGCTGATGTCGGCAGTCTGTTATTTTAAGCATGGATGTGCTGCTGGGCAAATTTACCTACAGACATACTGTTGAATTCAGTGGATAAGGCTGCAGTGATCCATGCAGGTCCCCTGACCAGCACAGCAGGAAGTCAGGTTAAACATTACACCAAGCACTGAACCAAACTGTTCCCCCGAACCAGCGGCCGCTCTGACTGACACAGGAAGTGTGCTTTGTAATGCCCACAATCTACTGCTCTTTTCCAGCAACTCTATCCGCCACTGAGAAGAGAACTGATGCTATCTTGAATGATGTCCTCAAGGACTCCCTTTTGAGACAGAGCGGCTTCTGAAAGACTTTCACTGCAGGTGTTTCCTATTGTGAATCTTTTTACGTTACGCAGGTGATTCCAGCCTCTATGAGAGACTTTCGGTGAAAGTTTTTTTTTTCCGCAGATGGTAGTGGTAAGCGACGCACTAAAGTGGAGTGAAGAAAGAAAAAGGATAAACTCATACTCAGGGCCTCTCTGGACTGCCCACCTTTGACAGAGCAGTGCATTCCTGGCATAGACGTGGCTTTCATTGTGTTTATAGATTGAGGGAGGCCCGAGGAATAAATCATGGGGTCATTGAATAGGCTGTCTGACCTTTAACCCCCATGCTGAGAAAAGACCCTGCTCTATGTCCTGGTGTCATCAGCAAGTCATTACCGCCAAGGCTCTCAACACCTCTACCATCCTATCCTAATGCACTCCATCGATGTGCTGTTTGAATATCCCCCTGCCTGTGGCACTTAAATCACTTGTTAGTGTGGCAGTTATAGACTTGACCTTGGCTTGGAGCTGCTTTCCGTCCCCTGCTTCCTCACATCAAGCCATGTTTATAGTTTCTTCTGCCCCTTTTTCCTTCCCAGTCCGAAGTACCCTCAGCTATGGAGGCAGCACACTCAGACAAATACGCTTTATGTGGTTCAGTTGGCTGCTCACAGCAAACTTTTGTGTCCCTGGTTTTTCTCAAAGTACGCCCGTCCATGTTTTCAGCCTGGGTCTCTGTGCTAACGTGGGCTTTTGAAAGCAGCAGCTCATCCAGAAGATGTTTGGACATGTGTCAGTGGTCTGTCGAGAAGAAGCATGTTTGCTCTTGTGTGGGTGACAGAGTCTGTTAGAATGAGACAGAGGCATTGAGGCCAAGCTTATGTTTTCTTAAGAGACACTGAGGTGAACTGAGGTTAACTATTTTGACCGTGAACACCAATCTGAGACCTAATTTGAGTTGAGAGGTCTCCCGAGGAGTAACCTCCTCTACAGGAGCCTGACCTTTAAACCCTCCAAGTTGCCTCTGCTCTATATCCAGATAAACAGATACAAGAGAGAGGTGAAAGTTCCTGAAATACCTCCTTTATTAAACATTTTATACAACCCAAACTGGAAGTTGACAGTGTGTTGGAAAAGGTGTAGCTTTTCTGTCACGCTTAAATGTTTTGGGTCATCAAAATAATTTTGATATTATCGAAAGACAGCCTGAGTAAATACAAAATGCAGTTTTCAGAAATGGCTTTATTACTCTTTCCAGACTGATTGATGGTCTGGAATTTCTTCAGATTGGGGAACTGTTTTTCGTTTTGTGAGATGTTTGGCTTACTTCAAGCTGTAGAAAAGGTTTTCTTTAAGGGATTTCTTGATTCTACAGGTGTAGCAAAAATACATCTGTGTGTGGCTGGTGAAAGAAAACAAAAAGTTTATCTCAGCTTGGCTTATTTTCAGTTTAGCTTATTTATTCTGCATATGTAATCATTTTTACCAGGTACTCTTGTGAAACACAATTATTTGTAAACTATGCTAAAAAGACAAACGTGTTGCAAAAATCTGTTGCCTACAGAGCAATGAATTTGAATAAGTAATTAAAAACATCAGAGATTTTTTGAAGCACACTTTCTGTTAAAAGAGTACAGGCATATATTTTATTAAATTGAGGTTTGTGTATGTAGTTTGTAAAATGTGATATCTGACTATTCTTGTGGATATCAATTGTCCTATGTTTTGTATTAATATTTTTTGTATTTTATCAATTGGACCCCAGGAAGACTAGTAACCGCTTCAGTGGAAACTAATGGGAATCCTAATAAATACATACATAAACAGTAAATCTCAGTTAATTTAGAATTTTAAAAGGTGAGAAACTACATTTAACATAAAATCAGACTGCTTTGGGTTCCTATTTTCCCTTAGTAATTGAACTCATCCTTCTAAAACTGCAGTTTGTTGTTTTACACAGGCTACTCAGGTAATTTTTGACAATTCTTTTGGGATGATCTGAAATATATATGTGGCTAAAAAGTAAAAACAGCTGAAATACATAAAAGGGCCAATAAAAGGGTTCTTACAATAAGAATTAATACATATTGGTAAAAAGAAGTAGAATTCCTCAAGCCTTTCTGTTTGTGCTTTACTTCACAAAGTTTCCATTCTGTTTACATAGTTTCCTGTGCCTGGTAACAGAGAAGCGACTGTGTAAGCGGAATGACTCAAGGCTTCATGTTGCTGCATGCCCACCTCCGGAGCTCAGACTGACAGATTTATAGCACCGTCTACCACATCGTTCTGCACTTGCAAGTTTTAATCATGCTGTTGAGCAATGGCATTCTCTGAAAATCCCATCTCTCAGCATCTAGAAGTTTCATTTTCATCCACTCTCTCGCCCACAGCAATAGCGGAAAACTTGAGGTGCTCAAAGAAAAGCAGATTAAAAACTCCTATTGGGCTCATAAAATAACCAAGTATTCATGAGGGCACCTGGGTCAACTCCCCCTGCAGAAGTGAACGCACCTCAGCACAAAAGCACTTTTGACTAATCTATGAAAATTAAAGATTATGTCTACACCAACCATACGAGGCTTGCCAGGAGTAGCCCTTTGCAATTACAGCTTCAAGTAAACAGTCGTGTGTGTGCCCGAACATGCATTGGATAATGTGTTCTTCATTCAATCCCATTCCTTCAGCAGTCTAAGACCCCAGTTGGTGTTTATGGCATATTCCATCATTATAATCAAATCTCTGTGGAAAAAAGGGATAATGCCACGCAAAGCAAATCTGATTTTTTCTTTTTAATAGAACACAAACAATGAAAATGGCAACTCATTTATTTCTATCTAGCTTAGTTCTTTTTACCTTAGATTTGTCAAGCTCTGGTGTTTTTACACTTACCTTAAATTATGTAAGCTTATTATAGATATTGTATTGTGAGGCTTAGTTTAGCTCAGCTTTGTTTACTTCATTTTAACATTCTAATGTTGTTTAATTCAGTTCATTCAGCTTGCAGCTAAGGTTAGCTTGGCTTTACTTTCTTATTGTGTTTTGTTCACCATGCTACAGTTCTGTTTAGTTCAGTTTAGTTCAGTTTAGTGTAGTTTCCCAGAAATATGTCTTTTTTATCTTAAGAAAACCTACAAAGTGTCAGTTCCACTCAGAAACACTACGTTATGAAATGCTGTGAGAAAACGATGCTAACGTCACCACCAGCATGCCACTTTAGACCACCAGGTTTTTAAAGACCATATTGAAATGTGACAAGCTAGTAATTATTTCTTAAAGGCTCATTTTTATTATAATACTGTAGTGCAAAAGCTGCAAACTAAAATATATGCTGAAGATTTGTGATATTCATAATGATATTCATGATTTGATCTGTGCTATAACATGAACACCACTTATTCTAATTTAAGTACTTTACCTGCTGTGGTGAAAACAGGTAAAATTAGAGCACGGAGAACAACTAAAAATACAGACATTACTTTAGTAATGTCGCAAACCTGCTGTGACTCGTAGGGTAAACAATTAATCATTGTTTAGCGTGTTTACTATAATTAAAAGTATAGTCGCTTCAGTGCAACAGTGTGGGAAAACCTCAAGTCATAATTAGTGTAACAGTGAAAGTCAAGAAGACACACCTTTGTAAACTGACTCCTGAGAACTCAGATATTCACCCTGGAAACTCCTCCTCTAACTCTTCTTCTGGCTCCTCTATTAGGCTTTGGGTAAAAAAATACTCCCAACTAACACACGCACAGACAACATGTGATCTGCATGAAGCCATCTCAGCTCCGGCCTGGCCTGTCTTTCACATCTAAGTGCTGCCCAGCAGGAGCTGTCACGGCTTTAGCATGTCACCATAATTTACAGTGACAACGAACAACTGCTTCTGCTACTATTTATTAATGATCACCCAGTTCTCTTCTAAAATAAATCAATACATTCCTTTCAGAGGAGTTGATATGTTAAGAGAAGGGTAGAGGTAACCTCTGACCTCTGGGGAAAGAAAAAAACAACTCGGAGGGATAGTTTAACTGTGCTAAAATGAGGTGCAAATTTTTTATCCCATGTCTCTGGTTTTTGCAACACATAGAGTTGAAATAGAAATGAATAGGAGATTAGAAATATTGTGAAAGAAAAGGGAAGGACAAAAGAAAGGAGCACGACCCAAAGTTCAGCTGAAGAAAAAGGATAAATCAGAAATGCCAAGAAAGGCAGCCCCCTCTTTACATTTTTGCTCTACAGCTGACAAGCCAAATTGTTCTCCAGCAGAAAGTGGTCACCTCTGTCGATTGATGTGCTAATAACGCAGATCAATTGCTGTTTATCTAGCCATACTTAGAAGAGCTGAAATCGGTCCTAGTGTAAACATTAACCAGAGCAATGAGAGTTGCCAGACGGGAAAGAGCTTTCAGGGAAAATGAAGAAATTTGCTCTCACATGGAAGGACAAACAGGGAAAGTTCTTAGCAGAACTAACCAAAGCTGCAAACAATGGAGCAAGAAAAACATTATTAACCTTTACACACATACGTCGTAGTAATCAAACATCTAGATTTATTACATTTTAACGGTGTATTTTAAAGTTGCATGATGTGTAAAGTATTCATAGATATTTTCTATTTTATCAAGTTACAATCAGAAAATGGAAGAATATTTTTAAACAAAATTCTGAAAAGCATAGCATGATTATTTTGCACACAATGGAGCAATTCAGGAGGAAAATCTTCAGCTGTGGCTGACCTGGGTGGAGGATCACTGGTCAACAAGGTACCAGGTCAACAATCCTAACAGTCAGCGTGAGCAACAATGAAAGAATATAGATCAAAACGTAATTGTGCTAAAATGACCTGCAAAACTTGAAGATTGATGGTTACAGATGCTCTCCAACCACTCTGAATGAGTTTGAGGTTTTTTTACCACAGGACTAGGCAAACACATTAAATCTAAAAACAAAATGTTGTTTTCCTTTCTCTAGACATTCATCCACTCCTTTGCATTGGTCTAACACTTTAAATACCAATAAAACATAATGGAGATTGTGGTTTTAATGTTACAAAATAAAACATAATTATGGGTTATTAATAGTTTTGTCAGGCACCATAACATTTTCATGGAGACTTTTGCTGTCCAGTCTCATTTAGATTTAAAATTCCTCTCTACTATGTTACAAAAAGTTACATTTTTTCTTCCAGTGATATTTTAATGAGTAGTCCAAACTGTAATTAACATTTTAAGGAGTTACGATTTAAAATGGTGGGTTTTAAATTAGAATGCTAATCAGAGGGTTAGGACATTTGAATGATTTAGTCTCGCCTTGCTTTTGGGTCTGGATGGGGGTGGACCAGTTGTGTGTACACTCTTTGGGGATGCATGTGTTCCTGGTGGGACTTGTAGCCTGTGACCATGATGCCTGATAGTTTGACCCAGAGCACCACCCTTCACCCTAAACAAGACGCACAAGTACACACAATAACCAGGTCACCAGTCACTTGATCAGACCATTAACAGACTGAAACTGGAGAAACTTTAATGGAAGTTTTGATCCTGAAGAATGTGAAACTTGTTTGACAAAGTAAAGGTTAAATTTGTGATTTATAAAGAAAAATAACACCTTTCATTTTTAGAGTTCTGAGATGAAGAAAAGTAAAGACATTCAGTGCTCACATAGGCATTCTTGTAATTTGGGAGTGTCAGAACAGGCATGGGCCCATTGGCCCCTGGCACTGGGGTCTCTGTGTTTGGTCCATGGCTCTGCGTCTGAATGGGCCAGTGGCTTAGCTGAGAAATCTGTGTGTACAAGGCCTCCATGGTTAATCTGCTAATGTATTGCAGAGGTCAGGAGGGTTTCGCACCAAATCAATGGAGGGATTTACACAGCTTTCCCCTGGAATGTGCTCCATCCGCACTCTGCTTTGGACAAGAAAAACACATCCACTTTCCAAATTTTCATTGCATTTAATGACACAAAAACATTAAAAAAGTTCTGTTTGTGTTCCCTGCTTCATTATACGTCTACTGCAAAGAGTCAACAAAAGAGAGAGACTCGGTTTTGTTTATCTGAGTTTGTCTGACTAAATACAGCAACTGTATTTGAATAAAGCTGAACTAAAATAGGACAAGTGACTTAGAGAATGTATTTAGAGTAGAAAATATTTACTGGGTTCCATTTTGTTCATGTCATGTTTCTGTGATTTTATAAACTTAAATTTTAGGATACATGAATGATGGACGGATGGACGATAGAAAGGCAGAGTTACACAGATCTCGGGTTTGAACTTTATTCATCTATCTAAAAGTTTTAGAAAGTTCCTGAAATGATAAAAACAGGAGGAATATTTCTATAAGCCACATTCATGTAAGCAAAAAGCAGACACAGCGTCACTCAAGCCAGGTAGAAACAGATATAAGAGTAATCATTTATGTAGAAAATTCAAATCATCATCAGACAACCAGACCTGATCTCCACCTCTCTTCTTCTTCATCCGGACTCTAGTGTGAATTTAAAACCAAAGTAAATCTCACTTTGCAGCTCAGCCAATCTGTTTCTCATATGAGATCACCTGAGATATTTCAGACTTCTTATCTGCAAAGAGATTGACTTGTTTTATTTTAGCGTCTGTGCATTTGTGTGTGTGTGTGTGTGTCAGTGAGATTTGGGGGTGAGCAGGAATGCAGCCAGCGCTCCATCCCTCCTTTTGTTACCTTCTCAGGCTGCCAGACCGGGCCAGGCTCAGGTCATAAATATAAGCTCGCCCTGGATAGAGGAGGACACCCGATCCCAGACAAGCAGACGCAGAGAACGGGGGCCCTTGCTTTAAAACCCCAGACAGCCGAGCTCGGACCAGAGCAACCACAGACACTCACACAGACAGCTCACTCGCACCAGCACAAAGGTCACATTGCTCCATGTAAGTCCGCTCGGCTCCTTCAGCTTTGATGTTTGGCTCAGGAGAATCTGGTGTTGTTCTTTTCCCTTTTTTTATGAGAGTAAGATTAAGCAGCACCAACTTGAAGGGTTGATATGAAGGGTGGTTCATGTAAAGAATGGATTTACAGCCAGCTAATAGATGTAGGACCTGAAGAAGATTGATTTAGTGACAATTTTGTATAAATTTGTCCTTATGTTCTGGATCATGTTACTATCCAAAGACATTGACCCATTTTAGTTTTTATGATAAAGTCCACCATATTTCAGTTTATGCACAATTTCCCCAGATCCTTTGAAAGAGAAACAGGTGTGCACCATCACAGACCCTCCTGCTGACTTAACAGTGGGTATGAGGTAGTTTTATAAAGAATTTCCCTTTGTTTTACTTCAAATCATAAACACTAATCAGTCAATCAGTTATTTTTTACTCAAAGAGTTCATACACATCTAGGGAAACACAAAATACTTCATATAACATAAAAACAGGGGGAAATGAAGAGTCAAAAACAAAAAGAAAAATTTTTATTTTATTTTCATCCGATACCTAAGAATGTTATTTATTTGGATTTTGACACAGATTGACACAGAATAAGAATTCTGAGTTTTAAGTCAGAATTTTACTTAATTATTTTGGTGACCCTAATCTTCTTCTATATAGTAATGACTTTTTTATATATATATATAAAAAAAACAACTTAATTTTGATCCTGTTTTCTTGCTCTTCTACATCAGTCTGATGTATCTGTGTGAGCTGCTGCAATGGTACATGATCTATTTACCAATAGTGTGGTTTGCTGCTGGGAGAAGAACCAGAACTTTTAGTCAAAGGTCTTTTTAAAGCATTTACATCAGGGGTGGCAAATCCTGGTCCTCGAGGGCCAGTGTCCTGCAACTCTTAGATGTCTCCCTGGTCCAACGTACTTGAATCAAATAACTGAATCACCTTCTAAGACCCCTTTGATGAATACAAACCTTGGACTTGATGTTCCCTCGCACGGAAGCAGGTCACCGGGGTCCCACTCTGGAGCCAGGCCTGGAGGGGGGTCGCAATGGTGAGCGCCTGGTGACCGGGATTTTATTCATGGACCCCAGCCGGGCTCAGCCTGAAGAGGAAACATGGGTCCCCCCTCCATAGGCCCACCACCTGTGAGAGAGGCCAAAGGGGTTGGGTGCAGTGTGTGATGGGTGGCGGCCAAGAGAGGGGAGTCCTTAGAGGGGGGTACTGGAGAGTTCCCCTCCTGAGGACTCCATTGTTCTGCTGGGGGACTTCAACGCTCACGTGGGCAATGACAGTGAGACCTAGAGGGGCGTGGTTGGGAGGAACGGTCCCCCCGACCTGAACAAGAGTGGTGATCTGTTGTTGGACTTCTGTGTTCATCAGGGATTGTCCATAACGAACACCATGTTCAGGCATAAGGGTGTCCATATGTGCACTTGGCACCAGGACACCGTAGGCTGCAGTTCGATGATCGACTTTGTCATCATTTTATCGGATCTGCGGCTGTGAAGAGAGGTGCGGAGCTGTCCACTGACCACTACCTGGTGGTGAGTTGGCTCCGGTGGTGGGGGAGGATGCTGGCAGGCCCAAACGTGTTGTGAGGGTCTGCTGGGAACGTCCCCTGTGAGGCAGAGTTTTAACTCCCATCTCTGGCAGAACTTTGAACATGTTCCGGGGGAGCTGGGGAGCATTGAGTCTGAATGGACCACTCCAAGAAGGGTGGGTAATGTTCCATGCCTCCATTGTTGAGGAGGCTTATTGGAGCTGTGGCCGCAAGGTTGTCTGTGCCTGTCGCGGTGGCAACCCTCGAACCTGTTGGTGGACACCGTTGGTGAGGGATTCTGTCAGGCTGAAGAAGGAGTCCTATTGGGCCTTTTTGGCCTGTGGGACTCCAGAAGCAGCTGATTGGTACCGGCAGGCGAAGTGGCATGCGGCTTGGGTGGTTGCTGAGGCAAAAACTCAGGTGTGGGAGGAATTTGGAGAGGCCATGGAGAAAGACTTCCGCAAGGCTTCAAGGCGATTCTGGTTCACATTCCGGTGTCTCGGGAGGGAGAAGCAGTACAGCACCAACACTGTTTATAGTGGGGATGATGTCCTGCTGATCTTGACTCAGGATGTTGTGGGCCAGTGGGCAGAGTACTTTGAAGACCTCCTCAATCCCACAAACATGTCTTCCATTGAGGAAGCTGAGCCTGGGGACTCTGTGTCAGGCTCTCTAATCTCTGGGGACGAGGTTGCAGAGATGGTTAAAAAGCTCCTCGGTGGCAGGGGGTGGATGAGATTCGTCCTGGGTTCCTTAAGGCTCTGGATCTTGTAGGGTTGTATTGGCTGATGCAACTCTACAATATTGCATGGACATCGGGGCAGTTCCCCTGGATTGGCAGTCGGGGTGGTGGTCCCCCTGTTCAAAAAGGGGGACCAGAGGGTGTACTCCAATTACAGGGGGTCACACTCTTAAGCCTCCCTGGCGAGGTCTGTTCAGGGGTTCTGCAGAGGAGGGGCCATTGGATAGTCGAACCTGCCGCTGCTCCTTCACATCGAGAGGAGCAAGTTGAGGTGGCTCGGGCATCTGGTCAGGATGCCTCCTGGACGTCTCCCTGGTGAGGTGTTCCGGGCACGTCCCACAGGGAGGAGGCCCTGGGGACGACCCAGGACAAGCTAGAGGGACTATGTTTCTCGACTAGCCTGAGAACGCCTTGGGATTCCCTCGGAAGAGCTGGAACAAGTGGCTGGGAAGTCTTGGCCTCCCTTCTGAAGCTGCTACCCCCCGTGACCTGATCCCGGATAAGCAGAAGAACATGAATGAATGAATGAATGAATGAATGAATGAATGAATGAATGAATGAATGAATGAATGAATGGATGGATGGATGGATGGATGGATGACCTTCTAAGTGCAGTCAAGTTCTCCAGAGTCCTGCTAATGACCTCATTATTTGACTCAGGTGTGTTGAAGTAAAGACATATCTAAAGGTTGCAGGAGACCGGCCCTCAAGGCCTGGAGTTGACCACCCCTCCTTTAGATCATATACCCTACAATTCAGAGAAAGTCTGACCATCTCAAGAGGATTTTAAAAGCGGAGCTCATAGTGTGCAACCCAGTTTGTAACATACAACTGAAAAAACCAGCAGCTTCTGCAAAGACGTCCATCCCAAACCTCAAGTTCAATCGCTGCTCCCATCCTGCATCTGGCCTCTGGCCCTGGCCTTTTCAGTGACATGATTTCTCCATTCATCTGCCAGATTGTTTCCTGTGCATCAGGAGGGGAAGTGATGCGGGAGTCAGCTGTTGCATAAACCCACAAAAGCTTCCAGTCCACGAAGGCCCCTGGTGGCCTCTGCCCTCTGTTCCCATCGCCTGTCTGTCTGTCACTCCTTTTGACAGACAAGCCTCGTCACCTCCCACAGCTACACCCACTCACACACACTTTAAATATCATTTGTTCTGTCCTGCCAGCTTCCAAAAAATTGTTTTGCATCTTCCTTTTTGTTCGCCACCGGTTCTGCAGAAAATAGCGCTGCATCTGTCGTCACTGGGCAAGGTTGACACTGATGTTATGTTTCTCTCTGCAAAATGGCAATTCTTAGCACAGCTATGAGAAACTTCACACAAAATCTGGTATCTGATCTGTTATTATGCTGTTATCATTTCACTTGCTGTACTTGACAAAAAGAAGTGGAAGCCTAGTGGAGGACCAGAGTGACCATAGAAGATGGAAAAACATGCCATGAAAGAGTCTTTACCCTCCAGATTTTCCAACCTCTCTTCTTTACAGAAAGAATTGAACTTAAAATTTAATTAATCTATTTAGAAAGATGGTCAGATTTAGCAAATCACGCAATGAAAAAAAACAAGTCAAAGGCAAGTTTACATTTGAATCACAATCAGCTTCTTAAATGAACTTATAAATTTCTTGTTGCTGCTGATGGAGCTCATGAGGACGGGTGCTAATTGCAACGCTTGTCCAGCATTGTGTTGATGTGGGAGAAGTTCTCACTGCTGGGGCTGAATCAGAACCACTAACAAGTCATTAGCTGCACCCCTTGCTGACATGATGATTTTAAATGCTGCCTGAGTAAAATAATCATTACACTCACTTTAAATCTTGCCATTCTCCAAAATGTACCTCAGACTTTCAAAATTTGAAACTGGTATTGTTTTTTTAATGCAATCCCAGGGAAAACAGCAGCGTGTTTGTCTTAATTTCAGGCAAACCTCAAGAGAAGAAAGCATGAAACAGTGTGAATTAGAGCAAAGTAGCCCTAAAGGAATTATGTATGTGTTTAGTTTTGAATAACATTAAGTGTTTTGAATCTAGCAGGGAAAAAAATATTTAAATAAAAATGTATACTTTTAACTTAGAAAGATTTGAGATGTTCTGCAACAAATAGTGCTGCATCTGTTATCACTGGGCACGGCTGACACTGATAAGTTTACATTTGGTTTAGTTTTTACACTGCTTCATTTGAAAATAAAGTTCATGTTTTCTATATTGAACATAAAACATTTTTCCTCATGTCTGCCAACCAAAACTTACAAAGAAGAATAAAAAACTGGAAAACATGAGCAGCCAGGTTGCATTTTCAAAAAATGTTTTTGAGTCCAATAAGAGAATAAAACACCAAATAAGCAGCATTTATTGAATAACTAACTAAATAAATAAATTGTATTTACTGATTACTGAAAAAAATTGACTGAATAAATAAACTTTTTCAGGAAAATGAACACTGGTATTTCTGGGAGTTATAGGGGCGATAGCCACCTACAAATAGCTAATAACTGTAATACTTCAAATGCCAAATATCTCTTAATATGAATTAATTCACACAGTGGAAACTGTTTTAGCATTACAGCAGAAGATATCCACAGTATTCCTTATCTCTGCTCTTGGAGGAACAGATAATCAGCAGCAAGGAAAATTTGTGACACTCCTGGATTGGTTGTTTTGCTCGCTGCATGTCAAGTAGCATTGCACCTAAGCATTTCTGCTTCCAATGCTGCAGCTCTTTTGAATATTTTAGATATGTTCTCTGAAAAAAGGTACATTTTCCACTAATAATTTGGAGTTCAGGATCACAGAAAAATTTAGGAATAGGTGAATCAGGGAATACTTATTACATTTAAGCATCAAAACACTGCTCAAGATTTCCATTTTAACTTGTTCCCAATATTCCCTCCTCTTTCCGTCCTTCCATGTTCCAACCACATATTGCCCCTGGACTGAGCTCTGTCTGCAAATGGAGGGCAGTCCTGATTCTAGACGCTTTGATGGAAAGTCATCTTCGGAGGCCAAAAATTAAGCTCAATGTGTCTGAAAGCCAAAAGCTTCAAAGAATAAATGCAGGATTAAGAGGAAACCTGTGGAAGGGAGTGAGGAGGACGTCTGTCATGGTGAGAAAAATGTACTTTGGGGAATGCCGCATGGGGCGTTATCTTGAAAGCATGATTAATTTGTCTCCGGTGAGAATGGTGGAGAATTTCAGTGTCTGGTTTGGGATGGTGATCTCCATGATAACAACAAACTGGTTCCAGTGGGGTAAGCAGGGATAAAGCAAGTCTCACACAACTGTCTCATATATGTCTCTCTTATGGTTGTCTTATTTCAATCCATCTGTCTGCAGCGGAGAAGTTAAATAAATTACACTTTAAAAACATATTCATACCTTTAGAACTGTTTTATAGTTTTTTTTCATGATACAATTAGAAATTTCAGTTTATTTATACTATGTGATAAAGCAACACAAAGTGGAGCAAAAAATACAAATCCACTGCAGTTGCATGCATTGTAGGATTGTCTCAACCATCGTTGCTGAAAATTTTGTTCTTTCTTCTTCATAAAATAATACAAACTTAGTCAGACTGGACAGAGAGTGTCTCTGAACAAATTTCAAAGTCTGAACCAAATGTAAGTTTTAGCTCATGACACCAACATTACCCCACTCTTCTTTTCTGCTCTTTCTTTGTTTCTTGTAGCTGGCATTCTGCTGTGGGGACCTTCCTGCTCAGACATTTTAAACTCAAACACTGCATACTCCACATGTGTGGCATCGACCATCATTTCCCCTGTTCTGTTTACCGAACAGTAAAAATCCAGCGGCCACAAACCGATGTGGTTTCCCTCTGAGGCTCCTCGCTCCAGCCGCAAGCGACAGAGTTTCATGAGAAATAATGCTAATAATGGGGGCAAACCGACGGCTCAATCGCTTCCTTCCACTGCTGTTTGGGTTTTTGTTAGATTGCTCCTCTTATTACCGAATCGGCCGCTTACCCGACACTTTCTGGTGCAGTAAAAGTTGTGCAGCTGAACTTGATCTGTGCTGAAGTCAACGATGTAATTTATTTAAACCCCAAACAGGCTGAAAATGAGCGTGCCGGGAGCTCCGGGCCTTTATGAGCCCTCAAATACCGAGGACAGAGAGGTGGGATTAGAGGGAATAAACGGGACAGAAAAGGACCAGAGTAAGGAATACTGGAGGTGAGAGAAACTGAGGGGGGAAATAACAAGAAAGTTGAGGACAAATGGGTTGTAGAGGCCAGCTTTTCTGTTCTCCCAATTCTGGATTCCTGGATAATGACCGGCCTACGGTGGTGCAGAGCTTCGCCTTGCCAAATGAAACAAGAAACCCAGCCAGCCTGATGTTTTTCATTTCTCCGCTTTTCTCATATATATATATATAT
>CAEGAE010082007.1:0-10258 GCA_903067095.1 Girardinus metallicus | reverse complement strand
TTCACAGGACTGTTGAGGAATATCACTGCCTAACGTTGACCTTTGGGTTATTTAATTACTGGGGCCATTTATTTACTTATTTATTCACTTATTATAGCGAGTTTGGAGCCATTTACTTATTTATATTTTGTAAAATGTATGTGTGCAAGTATGTCTGCTGTAACCACTGAGTGTTGGACTCCAACACAATTTCGTTGCCTTGTTTTGACAATGACAATAAATTCTTCTTCTTCTTCTTCTTCCATCCTCCTGCAGGGGGCGTAATTCCCAGACACACCACCGTTATGGGCTCTTTGCACGGCAGCTTCTGCGTTCGGGGAAAAGCGGCTCGGTTGTTTCTGGTCTATTGAAAATGTAACAATTAAAGATGAACATGGATCCGAAGCCCCAACAAGTAATCTGGAGAAAGGTTTTAAGATGTACGCCTCCTAATACGTTCACGGATACGAAGGTGACTTTTACTTTATGACCAACATTAGCTTTAGCTTCTGCTAGTAGGTAATATTTTCTGACATTTTTCTTGTAAAATGTGCTATTTAAGTATGTAAACATTTAATCCATTCTAACAGACAACGTTTCTACCTTGTTTTTTGACGTCAGTGTCAGAGGCCAGGTAAGGGGTCGCGGTTCGAAGCAGGCGGAAGCACAACGAGCCCCACAGTGCAGCAGCTCTGGTGTCAGAGTTGCTGCTTTTAGAGAAATATGGCCGTGTTATTTGGTTTTATATGTGTTGCATGCTTCTTGTGCAGCGGGACGGTGCGTCCAGGCGGACCGGTTCTCGGCGGTCTGGCTCCGGTTCCCGTCACTCGCTCCGGTTCCCGTCACTCGCTCCGGTTCCCGTCACTCGCTCCGTCAGGCGGAAAACAGAAGTGAATCCGTGGAAACGACAGGAGGCTCCTTTAGCTTCGTCTTTAGGCTGAAGACGCCGATCCGGAGTGAGGCGAAGGCTGCCGGCTTTGCTGTGCGGCGTTAGCTTTAACTGGTAGCGACGGATATTTACCAGCCGCCCTCTTAATTCAGGATCGTTTGGAAAATTTAAAAGCCGGCTATTTGGAAGACAACAACGTTCAGAGTTCTGCTTCATTTGCTTCTGAAATGCGACCTGGTCTTTTCCAGCTGTCATGGAAACTCAAAGCGGAAACAAGAAGCCGCCTTTGCTCATGTGGACGTCGGCGCCGGACGTGCAAAGAGCCCGTTCCTGGCAGAGCCGGCGGGTTCTACCAGAACCTTTAATGGACGGCTGTCCCGTCTCCGAGGAAACGGACAGAACACGTTAACAACATCGATTTCAGTCAAAGAAACTCAAATGTTTCTCAGAAACAGAAAAGAGACAGAAATAAAATATGTTCAACAGGTTCTGGTTCTGTTCAGTCCAGTCAGGATCAACAGAATCCAGAGCATCAAACAGCCTGGGAAAATGTAGTGGAAGGATGACATGTGGGAGAACATTACAGCTACAGGGAGACCGGAGCCTCCAGAACCTGACCCGATACCGTCTGGTACCGCAGCCGGTCCAGAACCAGAACCAACAGAACCTGTTCATCTGGACTGAGACAAACTCCAGGATGTTTCCTGGCAGAAATTAATCTATAAATGATTTAAATGTTTTATCAGAATCAATAAACAGAAATAAAAATTTAGAAAAAAATCTGGAATTTTAATCAGTTGAACTTTGACCCCGACAGGAAGTGACGTCACTGCTGCAGTGCTTTACAGGAGGAACCACTTCCTGTCGTTGTCTGGGAACAGAACCAGCCGGGTGAGGTCCGGGTTAGCGGACCCGGTTCAGAACCAGAACCTCACCAACCCGTCCTCCTCCAGCGCTTCTTCTTCTGTGGTGGAGTCTGTTTGCCGAGTTCTGATTGGTCGCCACCGTTTGGATCAATAGATTAATAGTTCATGTTTCAGAGGCTGGATCCATGCTGGTTCTGTCCCGACCCGTTTGGGTCACTGTGACCAGAACCGGTTCAGAGAAATGTACTCACTTCCTGGACGTTGGACTCCTTGGTCAGAATCTCCTTCGCCTGGAAGAAAAACACAATCAGCAGATCAATAATCAATATCAGAATATGGATCAATCACATCACACAACTTCATCACGTCCTTCGGCTCCAGGGTCAGAACCGACCCGTTTCCATGGAAACCACCCACGGAGGACAGAAAGCGGTTCCCGTAGAGCCTGAATAATCCGATGTTTATAGGAACAGCAGCAGAGGAAAGGTTAAAGGTCACGACCTGAGAGGCTGCTGGGGTCAGGAAACCTCCATGATGCTCTGTTTTCAAATGCTGATAAAATATGAAATATCATAATGACGGCCGCGTCCAAGCAGCATAACCACACTGACATAAATAATCGTTCCTCATCGTCTAACCTGGTTGTTAAACGCAGCATCATGAGGATGATGCAGCGGCCATGTTTGAAGCTTTCCTGAGCTTCAAACATGGCCGACAAAGCGTCTGATTGGCCCATCAGTCAGTCAGGTTGTACTGGAGCCGGTCAAACATCCCATAATAAACGCAGGGCTGCTGCAGTCTGAGATTCATTACATTCATTTTCCTTCATTCTCCGTTTGACTAATTTAGGGAAATAAAAGGAATAATTTAGTTTAGCTGATGAACGTTTACTTTTCCTCCAGAGCTGAAGGAACAAACCGGGGTTCTGCTCCGGGTCGGAACCGAGGTTCTGCTCCGGACCGGAGCCGGGGTTCTGCTCCGGGTCGGAGCGGGTCAGAACCGGGGTTCTGCTCCGGGCCTCATGTTTTTAACGTGTCGGCTGGTTTATCAAACACTGATATGACTTTAATAAAACAGGAACATATTTGACCTCATCTTCACGTTCAGAACCTTTTGCTGTTTTATAAACTACTCAGAGGTTCTGGTTCATCAACGGTTCTGAACTCGGCCCACCTGTCCATTAGCATGTGATCCATAGATCAGTTATTAATTATAGTAAAACTGGTTCTTATACCTGCTGGTGTTCAGAGCAGAAACATGTTTTCTCTCAGTTTGATGTTGTCAGACTGTTTACATAGGAATGTGTAAATAAGGCCTGACCTTTAGGACCGGAAACCCAACGGGACCGGAAACCCAACGGGACCGGAAACCCAACGGGACCGGAAACCCAACGGGACCGCAAACCCAACGGGACCGGAAACCCAATGGGACCGCAAACCCAACGGGACCGAGCCGAGACCATCAGAGATGACCAGAGTTCTGGTTATTAGAACAGTAAGACTGGATGGGTGTCGCTCGATGTCAGTCCAACATGGCCGCCGCCTCCTGGTCCATGATCAGTCTCATAACAGATCTGTTTCATATAGATCTATATTAAACATGTCTGTATTAAACGGAGCTGGAAGCTGCTTCAGCATCAGAGACGGATCAGATATGAATTTCTTTGTTCTTTGATGTTTTCATTAAACTTAAACCAAAACTATATTTTTTCTCATCCGTTTTTTCCCATAGATGGAGGGAGCCATTATTTTCTCTGTTTATCCAACCTTCTCTGTTCACTCATGAGTTTGTTTTTGTTGCCAACATTAAATCATTTTTAGGAAAACCAAAATCTGCTGGAAATCCTGAACATGACTTTGTAAAAGTTCAAACTCCAAATCTACCATAATCTGCATTAATACTGCAGCGATCTCTTAACAAGCCTAACTTACCGGTTACGATTCTGGTTGTTTGTCTGAAATGTTGCTCAATATATCAAGAAAGTTGCTGTATTGGCAACAAAGGGGCGGCTACTGTTAGCTGTAAATGTGCAGACGTGACCTGGTCGTCTCTCATGGGAGAAAAGAAAAGCACAGCGGCTGATTTTAGACCTTTGCTGAGGTTGATGACATCGGTGGATAAATCGGCTTCACATGTAAAAGTCGGCCCACCAACAATCTCCCAAAATTGAGGAAATCTGCACCAATAAATCGGTGCACCCCTAATCAATACGCAGACTGGAAACAGCAGAAGCTAACATCTACAGCCTGGCAGCAGCGCTTCGGCCAATCAGCACCCAGGAAACGACTGACGGCAGCCAATGGCGCGTCAGGAAGCGTTTTAGCTTCACCAGCTGCAGTTTCTCTATAATGTGTTAAAAATGAATGTGAATAAATTTCATCTCCCAGGGAAATCCATGAATAGAGGAGAGTTTGCCGTTTCCTTGGGAACCAAAAACAGCAAAGCCTTTCCTGTTTGGTAGTTCATTCGATTTATGCCAACCAGTTCTACCACTAATCAAGCTTTAATCAGCCAGTACAGACAACTGACCAGGGCAAACTGTATTTTAAAAACAGTCCAGGCAGTAATTCACACCACTAATTATGACTCATTTAACTATCAAGTTAAGTTGGTTGACAATAATTATTACACACAGAAGTAATTTTAATAGTTGGTGAAAAAGCCTAGTGAGTCCAAAGAGCCTCTAGATAAAACCTGCAGCTCTTTCTCCTTTAATAGACCAGATCCAATCAGCTGATCGATCCTATGAAGTTCAACTGAAACTATGATGACATCAGGGTGGAAATATGATCAAGTATTACTTAACGTTGTTGTAAAACGACTGATTTAGATTTATACCGTAAATCTTTTAAACATGAAGCACTAAATGTTTTATTTTCCCTGGAATAAAACTCCAGATGTTACATCGGGCCTGTTCCTCCTTCCACCAGCGCAGCTGATCGTTTCCTGATGGCCAGAAACATCCTGCCACACTTTTCAGAAAGCGGTGTGTTGGGGTTTATTACAGAGATTCGTAAAGACGATGATTCAGAGCTGAGCGGCTCTAAATGTATTTCTGTTGCAGCAACCCGATGGAGCCGTCTAAAGCCTGGGAGGCCGGACAGCTTTACGCAATAAAACCTCTGATCGATCCGGGGAGGGTGCGGTGGAGAGCAGTACGGCGTCACATTAACCGATCCGCTGGTCACTTAGCTTCTAAAACCAGTCCATACTGGAAATAAGGACGCTTCAGCTGATAAGGAAAGGGAAAATCTAATTGGTTTAATTAACGGAAGGTATGATGGGCTACGTCTATTTGATGGGTAAACAGGGTGCGCATTTTCGGCCCGTCAGTTTTTAATTTGTGGTTTCATAAATATCTTCACAAATACACTTTAGCCTAGAAAGCCTGAAAGACTGGCTGTGATTTATCTTCAACACGGCACACAAACACCGTCGAGCTCCGTGTGGCGGCTCTAAACTGGGCCAAAAACCCTCAACGTTACTGCCTTTCCAGGAATTAGACCGAGCCGCTGGGGCCTACTATGAAATGGAGGTCAGCGGAATCAGACGGGGACACCTACCTTCTCACAAAGCGTCCGGACTTGGTTCTCTGTCAGCTGCTTGCACTCGTTGAGTTGCTCAATCCACTGGTCTAACTCTTTAGTAAAAGTTTTGTCCTCCATGACGGCAGCTGTGGTAAAAACTGAACCGATCTGCGTTTCAGCCCCTGGTTTCAGCTCCGCGTATTGTTATACCAAACCCAGTCCCGCCAAACAGCGAACAAATTCAACAACTACACCGAAAAATATCGATACCTTCAGATCACTTCTGTCATTATAAACCAGGTGTGTTAACTTCCCGACATTAAAAACTGTTTCTGAGAGCTACGGGAGCGAAACGCATCGAAAGTCCCCGATGCGGCAGAACGCAGCGGCGTCGCAAAGGCTAAAAGAGCTAGCTGCAATAACATCCGGGTACTTTAGCATCGCGCAGATTCGACTCAGCAGCGACACCAAATGGAGAAGCGTGTGAACTGCAAAGGAGCGCTAGGTGGCGCCAAAGCAGGAGCAACATTGTGGAGTGGAAAACGTTTGTTTTCAAGGTATCTTTTCAAGTAAAAATATGTTTTTAATTTTGAATATATCACTATGATAATAATAACAATCAGAAATTTATTTTCGTAGCTCTTTAAAATAACTGTTAGGTTAACCAAAGTGCTTAAAATTGATAAAAAATTAAATAAAATAGCAGCATTTTGACTGGTTTGGAGACGGCTCAGTAAAAACTGGCTTATGGCGAAATAAAGTGAATTACAATTATCCAAACGTGAAATAAAAGACCGAACAGCCTGTTCAGTTATTTAAAAAATGGTTTTGGCCAGAAATCGTAAAAGAAGGCTGTCTACTTATTTGTTTGAAATTGAAAATTTCAGCCAAAAGGCACAAGATTTATCACTGGAGAGGTGCAGCTGAAAGACATACCAAGGACACAAAAAGTAACAAAAAAAACACACAAAACTTCCAGTGATCAGATCTACTGTTTACTCTACATTCACCTGAACTAACTAACTCAGAATGATGCGGCAGTCTCAGCAGATAGGAAATAGTATTAGAACAACCAAGTTTGTGTAGAAATAAGAGGAGAGAAACATTATTTATATCCTGGCTCTATTTCTGTAGTTTAGTAGGAATCCGTTGTGAATTTCTATGTCGCCGCATGGTGGCAGTATGAAGCCGCCAGGGTGTCTCACTGACCACACTAAGCTTGAAGAAGAAGCCATTAGCTTCCAGTCCGCTGCGTGTTTACCGCAGCTAGATGCTGATGGAATAATTTATTATTCTTTACGTGACTTTAATGAGTTGAGAGCTTAGATCAAACCGGTCCTGTTATCGGTGTAGCTTTAACTCCAACTATGGCTCATCTGACTGAAAACCCCGCTGATAAAGAGAGGTAAGTACAGCTCAGCTAAAGCTAACGGAGCTAGCTCCTCAACCAGCTGAAACCCCCTCGAAGCCCTGATGGATTTAATAAAACAACAGAATATGGTCGCCTTTATTCGATAATTGCTCTCATTTCTGCAAACAGGTCGATATAAACGTCCCTCTTTAATTCGGCATACATTATTTCTGATTTTAGCTCACAGATGATACAAACTCTGGTGGTTTTCCATAAAGTTTGGCTTGGCTTTGAGCTCCTTAGCATGACGTGTTTGATCTCTTCTTCGTTTTATTGTGTTAACCACAGGGCCTTCCGACGTTACTCCTGTAATTTCAAACTTATCTTCTTCTAAATGTGAGATAATTGTTAAAAGTTGAATGAAAGCATTTCCCCTTTCCTTCAGGAAGTCGGTTTGAACCTCCAGGATTTTGTCTCTGAATTCTCTGTAGCGTTTAGAGGCTTTAAGGTTTTTCTTTAACTATATAAAGTTTCTCTCGTGTCTCCATCCAACAGGAAATACTGTGGAAAACTTCACTGAATTAAAATGTATGAAACAACTAAACAGAAATGTTTCGTTTAGTTCTGGTAAAAAGTGATTGGTTAAAGAGTTAAACCACTTTTTAAAGTCTTGTATTAAAGCTCGGCTAAATAAAAGTGGATTATTTGGTATCTTAATGATTTTAGGGATTAATTGAAGGTGTTATATTGTAAATATCTTTTAATCATAATGTCGGAGCTGATCCGATCCGCTGGGTTCCAGGTTCATCTGCGTCTATCCCGTCTACATCAACAGCAAGAAGACGCTGGCCGAGGGACGCAGGATCCCCACAGAGAAGGTTTGTCTTTCTGTCTGTATGTCCGGGCAGCTGAGGCGCCGACCCGGTACTGACCCGGTACTGACCCGGTACCGACCGGGCGCTGACCCAGCTGCTCCTGTCTCCCTCCAGGCGGTGGAGAACCCGTCCTGCGCAGAGATCCGTGACGTTTTGACGGCTGCAGGGATGAACGTCTACGTGGAGGTAGAACCCGACCGCCTCCCTCACAGACGCTCCCGGGTCCAAACACGGCGCCTGATCCGTCCTGGTTCTGTTCTGGTTCCGTTTGTCTTCCAGAACAAGATGCATCCCAGGGAGTGGAACCGGGACGTCCAGTTCAGAGGTCGGGTCAGAGTCCAGCTGAAGCAGACGGACGGCAGTCTGTGTCAGGACAAGTTCAGATGCCGTAAGTCTCCAGCAGGTGGCGCTTGTCCTGCTTTTCCCTTCCTGCAGCCCAGAAGCTAAAACTGGACGGTTCTCAAAACGTCCAGAACCCGATGGAGAACTTCTTCCATCCATCAGAGAACGGTTCTATAAACCTTTCAGTTTTAGCTGAAAGGTTTCCTCACCCCCCTCCTCTTCCTCACCCCCCTCCTCTTCCTCACCCCCCTCCTCTTCCTCACCACGCTCCTCTTCCTCACTCCCCTCCTCTTCCTCACCCCCCTCCTCTTCCTCACCCCCTCCTCTTCCTCACCCCTCTCCTCTTCCTCAGGCTTTGCAGTGCAGTTTTAAATTGTCTTGGTGAGAAGCGACGGCTGTGTCTCAGGCAGATATTCCTCTAACATCTGGAGAAGATCCAAACCCAGACCGTGATTGGAACCCGGCCGCTGGTTCCGACGGGAACCCGGCCGCTGGTTCCGACGGGAACCCGGCCGCTGCACTAACTCTAAAGCACGAATCAGAAACATTAGCCCTGCTAAAGCTAATGCTAACGCGCTAACTAACAGTTGGTTCTGCTAAGGTAATTTTCAGCAACAAGACAATTCACAGTGCAGTTAATGATGCTAAGCTAATTAGCATCATGACTTTTATTTCCTTCTCCGTTTCTGTCCTCATTCTGGTTTTTATCCTCCAGCCTTTAAATGCAGGACTGGATGTAAAGTTTTCAGTAATGATGATTTTCTGCAGTAGAACCAGAGCAGAACCGACCCGGTGAGTTCGGGAACGTTTCGGTACAAACGTAACCGGAGGATGTCCGGTTCTTCTCTCCAGGGAAGGACGTGATGTTCTACGTCGCCGAGATGATCCCCAAACTAAAGACTCGAACCCAGAAGAGCGGAGGAAGCGACAGCAGCGCCCAGCAGGGCGAGGGCGGCAAGAAGAGCAAGAAGAAGAAGAAGTGACCTCCACTTTCTTCTTCTTGAGGTTGAATCTGAGTCGGACTGAACTAAATCCTGAAACTCCAGCTGCTTTTTTCCTGGAAGTTTAAAATCTTCTTCAGAATTCATCTGTTAGATATTCATGGTTCCATCTTTCCAAGCTGCATGTTTATCATCAGATCTTTAGCAGGAGAAGCAGAATAAAACGTTTCTGTTACGAATCTTTAAACGTTTCATTTCATCTCCTGGTTTCTGTCACTCAGCCAAACATCTGCAGCTTTTTAAAATTCGTTTGTTTCACTTCACCGTTTGCTACAGAAAGACGACTGAACCTTTAACCGTCAGCCGCAGTTCAGATGTTTTTCATTTTTATGAACAGAAAATGTAAAGTTTTCTGTTTGAATCTCTAAAAATAACAGAAAACTTTAAAAACTTTGAGTAAAACAGTTTGAAACTGTCGAGTTTGCTATTCCTGTCCCTCATCTGCACCTTTCTGGTCCACATTCTCCTTTGTGGCGATGGACTCACCATGTCTAGTTTTCCCAAAAAGAACACAATCAAAGACGGTCATCAGAAACTCAACCCATCCTGGTTTATAGGTTGTTGTTCCTCCCTAATGCCAACCTGATGTCATCACTTGTCTCTTCTGTCACTGACCTCATGTCCGTCTCCTTCACCCCTTGTCTGTGCTGTTCTCCACTAAGTCATGTGCTCAAAACAGCATTATTATATATTAGTTGTAAAACTTACAGATCTTAATACAGCTTTTAAAAATAATGTTTAAAGGTTCTTGCTTGGGATGGAGTCGTTGTTCCCTCACTTCCACCTGCATCAGACCTGCTGCCTTCCTGCCTGTCCTGATTCTTCCTGTCATCTTCTCTTCTGTCTCTCCTTCCTCACAGCTCAATGACAAACATTTTGTGTTAAGTAGCTTTAAAAAATACAGTCAAACCACAATAGAAATGAAACTTTAATTTAAATGATCTCCTTGTTGGATAGCAGTTACTGACTAGACACTGCATCTGATCGGACTCATCAGATCCATCCCAACTCCACTGAAGTGATGCTGAATAAGACATTTAAACTCAAGTGTCCCCCTGTCAAAAGGTTGCTAACATGGGTCACGACCTTTCTGAGTCTAAGGGCTGCAGTGACACTGAGGACTAATTTGTCTGATACACACATAAACTTGTACATCTCATCTTTAATTAAAGAATCAATGATAATAAATGAACATATGAGTGAATAAACTGCAGCCTAGAGGCTCAGTGTTGGACCACAGCTGGTCGCTGCGGCTGCAGCACTTTAACTTTCCTATCTTAATATTTCCTCAGTTTTATTTCCGTCATTCTTACACTCAGTGTGTGGATATATGTGTGTGACAGGCGTATGCATCAGATATTCATATTAATACGAAACAAATCGCGTCCCTCATCGGTTCATTAGCAACATTTAACAGCTTTAGCTAAC
>CAEGAE010082006.1:0-14456 GCA_903067095.1 Girardinus metallicus | reverse complement strand
TATATATATATATATATATATATATATATATGTATATGCTCAAAAAAATTCCCCAACTTTATATTTTGACACATTTCACATCCATGTTTGGTTAAAACAAAACATGGAAAGATGGCTGTGTAAAATTATTAGGGCTAAATAACCATAAAATTTGTTCGTATTTTTGTTCTTGTGATGGAAAAAGCTGTGAGCCTTCCTCTGAATACTACTGGTTTGTATCATTCTTTACTGTGAAGACAAGTGGCCTTTTCCCCCAAAGGCTTCAGAGATGCACAGTGAACCACACGAAAATTACTGTATTTCGTCGCAACTTGATGCGTTCATTGTGAGTATTCGAGACCGCCTGGCTCGGCACGGGAGGTTACCTTCTCCATGGTCCGCTGTCTCACCCGGTGGCAAAATGTCATTTCCAGCGGCAGTCTAAACAAGACCTTAAGTCATCAGACTGTACATCAGACTAAATGTACAAGCACTTCACACAGTTACCTCTTCAGTACGTTCCTGCCTGCTTCAGCATTTATTTATTGATTGATTTGTGACTTTTTTATTATTATTATTATTTTTTTTTCTAATCACTGAGTTTGAAATGGCAGACACACAGAATAAGAACCGGACTGTATTTAAATAAAAGAGGCTACATGAGTTTGAAGGGTTCTGGAACAGAGGGACTTTTTTTTCTTCCTATCTGCTTCGACATTCCACGAGAGCAAACTTTTGCGAACTGTACCCGGGTAAGTCGGTCATGATAACTGCGCCTTTTTCAGATCAGGAGAAATGCAGATAGACGAATGGGGGAGGGAAAACTGAGGAGGGAAAAAAAAAAGGCTAAACTCAGTTCTCAGGGACATCACTTAAAGAAACAAAAACAAAAAATAGTAGCATTAAGCATTTAAGATATTGTAAATAATAAAGTGTCAATTGAGAAAATTGTAAAGTTCTAATTATTTATAATGAGTATGTCATGTGGGGGTTTTTTTGTTGTTGTTTATTTCCGGCGGGGTGTACTTGAACTGTTCTGCGTGGGGGAAATTTGACGCCGTTTTTTTTTTTTTTTTTTTTTTTTTTGTAAGAGCAAAGATTTCAAGGCATTTCTCAGGTGCTCCTGTGTACTTTTGATTTTTTGCTAAAAAAATTCATGTTTATTCAGTTTGCAATGACTAAAAAGAAAAAAAAAATCTGTTTTCCAAGAAGAAAGCAAGATTTTTTTGTTATACGATTTGGGAAGGTTGAGGGAGGCATACATTTGTAAACTGATTTGTACTAAACCTGACTATGCAGAACCACTTTGAGGGTCTCGCCCGGGAATGAAATTGAAGAAGCATGGCGGGCGAGACCTGGTGGACCGAACCACTATCAGAAAGAAGAAGAAGAAGAAGAAGAAGAAGAAGAAGAAGGAAGCGGGCAGGAGGGAGAAAAGAGGAAAAGTGCTTGCCTTGGGTCGATGTTGCATCTGCTGCAACTTCTTGAGCTTGAGGCGAAGGGGAAAAAAAAAAAAAAGAACCAATGGTAGGAAATGCCTTTCTGACCGATCAATGTACAAAGTTCCTTTTTTTTTTTTTTGTGCGTCTTTGTTTTTTTTTTTTTTTACTTTATTTCTGTCGTTTTTTTAAATCGAGACCGAAGCCTTCGGTGTCTTCTTGCGTGGTTACTCTGCAGTGAGACGGTATAACATAAACATTTGTGTTGGCAACATTACCTGTTGGCCTGTTTCATTCACAATACCATTTAAAAAAAAAAAAAAAAATACATTCTCTCCTCAGAGTTGTCTTTTTTTTTTTTTTTTCTTTACATTACCACCTTTTACTTGTTCTTGCCCCCATGCAGTCGGATTTCTCTTCTGTTGATCTAGGATGTGAAGCTGTGCGTCGTGGTGTTTTCCCTCCGTCGTCCTGCACCACACACACACACACACACACACACACACGCGCACGGCCAGCTTATGCAAAAATAAAAGATGCGAGGCTTTGACATCGTAACTTTAACAGATTTTCGAAAAAGGTCCACAGGCGACACCACTTCCCCAACTGTGTAACCCGGAACTAATTCCTGAGGGTTCTGTTTAAGTTTTACCCCCCCTCGTCTTTTCTTTTGTTTGCTTACTGTTGGTAGAGATATAGTTCACCTCTCCGTTTTGTTTTCGTTTCAGATCCATTCTTAACTTAAGGGATAATTGAAAGTGTTTGTTGCCTCTTTGTGCTACTGATTTTTGAAAAGGTATTTCCAGTATTTGTTGCCACAGAAGTATCATAGCTTATCATCACTTTTTTTTGTACCTTTTTTTTTTTTTGTGCGACCTCTTGAGCTACTGTCTATAAAGCAAGATTTTATTACTATTTATGTAACGCTACTACCATTTTATATTGATTTGTGTTGAGATCTCAGTGCTTTTCTATGAATAAAGTGTGAAACACATGACGATGGTTGGAATTTTGTTAAGAAATTGAGCACAAAATTAAACCCTAATTCTAGAGTAGGCCTTCACCCTGATTTTATTTACAATTATTAGAAAAATAAAATTTGGTTTAGCTGTCAAGCCAGCTGCTATGTTTAGCAGATTAGATGTTAAAGTGGGCTTGATGCATTTGGCATAATATTGACATTTTTCTATCTGGCTGCAGATAAAAGTTTTATTTGTATTATGAAACGGAGCGTTGGAACTGAATTACAACATTTTCTGCAGTTATTACTGTTTAATTGTCACATTATTTAAGATGCCGCAAAGTTACACCTGGACGTAGTTCTGATCACCAAACTGACCCTAGGAATGTGTAAAATGTACTATTAAACCGCATATATCAGCCCTATCAGATGCAGCTTCCGGTTGTCGTGAAAAAGGTTTATTGCTGCTGATGAGTCTGAAGGGGCTGGGCGGGGGGAGTGGCTGCTGTGAGACGTGGAAGCTCGGAAACCGCGGTGTTAAGGTCCACCCAGGGGTTTTCCACAGCTGAATGGTCGGTTCAAGGATTTGTCAAACATGCATGAAAGAAAAGAGGCAACAGTCCAGCAGGGCCGTGCAGAGGCCTTTGGAGGGGCAGGGGCTCAAAGTAAAAAAATGGGCCCATTGAACAAGATAGAAATGGTTTAATTGTAACACAGACCATAGATCTAAACCTGTAGCATTCATTTATAGAGAATTACAATGTTATTAAATTTTATTTAATGCATTCAGCTGAGAAAAAAAAAATTGTACATTTAGGACTTAATTAGGAAGTTTACTTTGTAAAAGTTTAAAGAATCATCTTGATTTGATTGTTTGATTGTTGTGTTGCCATGGCTACAATATGGTGTAATCTTTGTGTTTGAATTGGATTTGTTCACAAATACATCACACCAAATAACCAATAATCAGTGATTGATTTTAAACTCGGCCAATAAACCTGGTCTCCCTCTCACAGGCTTCACCTTATCTATATTTAAACACGTTAGTGAAGCTGAGGTTCTTAGTAGGAAGAGTTTCGGGGGGAGAAGGGGGGTTCTGTCTAAGGCCCCATATTACCTCGGTCCGGCCTTGCATTAACAGCCACTGCGATGCGCATTTCTGAATCTACCTGGAATCCCCCGGTGGCCCCTATGCCAGTCCGCCCATGCTCTGGGGACATTTTCATTCATTTATTTGTGACATGTTTGTCTTTATGCTGCGGTTCTAATTATTGCTACAGTATAAAAAGACAGATGCTCTCTATATCTGTCGGTGGGACCGACTCAGACTGCCTGTAGTGAACCGGGCCTTCAGAACCCTAATTAAGCTAAAGTCAGAAGTTTTCTCTGCAGCCGAAGCATTTCTGTGCTCAGGGGGGAGGTGGGTTTTTTCCCGCTGTTGCGAGGACAGTTACGAAAATATAAATAGAAACAGTTTTTCTAACTTCAGCATCAGACCTACGATTTTATTCACAAAGCAGTGTATGAAAAAATATTCTCGCCCATAATTTGTTAGTTAGGGGGCACAGATCCGCCCCCCCCCAACCTCACCATGGTGTCTGAACAACATGGAGGCTCTGAGAGTCATTATTAGACTGAGGGCAGCCAGACTAGTCTATTTTGCTAAATTATTATATTTAGCTAAATGTTATTACTGAGGGGCACAAGCAGGCCTTCTGACATACAGATTGAAAATTAAAAATTGAAGAAAAAAAAAAGAAAAAACTCAAAAAGGGCACCAAGGATAAAAGGGGCAGAGGCTCAAGCCCCCTTCGCCCCCCACCCCCCTCTCTGCACGTGCCTGCAGTCCAGGTATGTTTTTGATGACGGAGTAACATTATAACATGATATAAAGCTAAAAAAAATAGAAAAGAATTTTGATTTTACATAATGCTGCCCCTAATAAAATAAACATTTTCATAGCGCCAAAAAAATAAAAATAAAAAATACATTTTACAAATCTAAATGAACCGTTTTATTTCGAATGCTAACGAAATTAAGCTAAACTGTATCTCTATTTACAGTTTTCATAAAAGGAAATGAACTGCACTGTAGCATGAGGCTAGCTGAACTCTCTGCGTAGATGAAAGCCTTGTGCCATTGGTGCCCCTCCGTTGTTGATATTTTATGCTATACTTTGATATAAATACGCTAAAAGCACCCTATCTTGTTACCTTTCATAATTAAAAGCCACTCTTACTTGATTTTAAAGGAGCCGCAGATTTCAGACCCTTGGACTAGGCCACTCCAAACCCTTCATTTTGGGTTTTGAGTCATTCAGAATTGGACTTTCTGCTCTACCTAAACCTTTAGCCTACACAGGGTGGCGCTACTAACTAATGGGGACAACTAAAATGTCCCACAGCACGTTTTTTTTGCCGTGTCTGTACTTAGTTTATTGCGAGTTACACACCTATTAAAAGCCGATCAGTCCAGGCTGTTTTTGTCTATCAGTCCAGTATTAGTCATGCTGATAGAAATGTATTTCGCTTCTAGGCCGAGGCGGTCTCCTCTTTGCATTTTTGCCCATCCAACCAGCCCAGAGTTGGTGATAAATGAAGCTTGTGCCGCCTTATATAGCTCCATCAATCTCTCGCTCATTTGTCTCTAATCAGAATATTTTTCCTCTATGCCCTCCTTCACCGCTTCATTCTCATTCATTACAGATTTCTGCAGAGCCATCTAACCAGACAATCAGGCTATCAGAAAGCGCAAAGAGTGCTTGTGTGTTGGATTGTAAATCTAGATTGATTGGCTGATGATAAATGAGCAGATTTATATTAATTATCCAGACAGATAGATGGAGGATTGATTGCTATGTGCTCAATCTTTTTCTCCCCCAATCTGCCTCCACCTCTCTCCTTCTTCAGCTTGTACAGACAAAACCACTGAAATCTCTCTCTCTTTCCCTCTTTCTCTCTTTCTCTCTCTCTCTCTCACACCTGCAAACTACGTAAAGCGAGAGACCGGGGAGTTTTCAGCACCCTCTTTTTGTCCTTCGCTGAAACATCCCCCATGCTTCTGTGCACTTTTGGACTCGAACTCAACACCGTGGCGATCCCTTCCACCAGACATGTCATGTGACCCGCAAAAAAATGCCACCAACATTAACAGACCGCAACCCGTTTCTTCAATATATTTCAAATTATGAGTATTTACTCGACTATTAGCTTGACTTTCATGCTGGGAGTTTGCACATGCTAGTAAATTGTACACAACATTTCTCCTTGAATTGGTTGAGGCTAGCTGTGATGGAAACACTCATAACAGCCACACGGTGTGGCAGGCAGCTGCCTGTTACTGATGCTGCTTTATTATTTTGCCGTTTCTCTTTTCTTTAGGAGGACCAGGTACGGTGGTAGGCCGGTCATCTTCTGTTTATTAGAAACTTTTTTGTGCCATTTCTGGATCTTAAAGTGACCACAGTGGACCTCAACATTGCCAGCAATACGCTTGACAATCTGTGAATAAGTTAAGGAATCCTTGTCAGAGTTGAGTTACATTTACTTGAGTAACTTTTTTGAAAAGAATGTACTTCTGGGAGTGTTTTTACTACTCTGTGTGAGTAACTTTATTATGAAGCACAGAGTAAAATTCCTGGACATTACCACTGTGTGTAACTTCACTGACTGAGGCAACGGTATCCTGACTGTTCTCCAGCTTTGCTTCCCCATATGCCACAAACTGTGACACACCGTATGATCTGACATCTTTCCATCGGGAACAACATGATCTTCCTGAGTAATTTCAGCGGCGGCAGCTCTTTCTCCTCGCCATCAGACCGCATGACCATTCCCTTCAATCCACAAAGGCCTCAATGAGCCTTGACTCTTGACTCAGGAGTCAAGGCATCTTCGAAGCCCGATCTGGCTCTTGTCAGATCCGTGCAGGTCAGTATCCTCTCCTCTTTTTACTGCTCCTGCGTCCCGTCCTCAGCTCTGAGGACCCTGCTTCCCCAGTACATTCCACCAACATCTGCCCTGATGCCAGTGCTTCACCTGCCAGTGGTCACACTGTTGCCTCTGATCTGTGTTTTCCCACATGACTGATCCTCTGCCCCGCATGGGCACACTTTCCACGTAGTGAAGACAGCGGAGAGGAATAGAACAGCAACAGTAAATTCGCCGCAGCTGGCGTGCCAGTACCGACGCTGACATCACAACTTCACCAGCGCTTGAGTGCAATCCCGTCTAGGTGCTATTATTCAAGCTGATAACCATTTGCAGGCTTGCAGGTGACAGGCTGCTTGCGGCAACATGGCGGACTTGCCGGGAATGGGAAGGCATCGTCGGCAAAGAAGGCCAGTCGCAGCTGTCAGGATCTGAATTGGTGCGAAGCATGTCAGGGTCCAGCTTAGACTGAAGCCAGAGTTTCCCTCCCTGCTGCTACCCACCCCACTGCTCTCCTCCACACAACCACCACAGTTAATAATGCCTATCAGTCTCTGTCACTGTGGGCTGTGTACGTTCGTTCATGCATGTGGTCGTTGAAAGATATGCTGCGTGTGTGCGCGCGTGTGTTTGGAGGGGGTGGTCACTGATAAAGCGCTGATAGTGTCCATCCATGACAGATGATGTACAGCTTGCTGTCTCTCCAGGCAGATTGGATTTTCAGGCCTGCTGATTTGCTGAGAGATGGAGCCTGGACCTCCTTCAAAGACACCCACACACACACCCACGCCCACACACACACACACACACGGAGGCACACATCCACCTGTTCATTCACTGTGCACAAACTAAGCACATAAAAGCCCACACACAATGATGGTAATGCACACAATGAGATGATTTGTGCACATGCAGACATTCAGAGCCACAAACACGAGCAGAAACACACACCGAAAACACACACACTTATATATTATTCTCCTGCCAAAGCCTTTAAAGGCAACCATGTGGAAATTGATCTCCATTTCTAAAGAGCACAGATTCATTGTTACAACCTTCTCACTGTCTCTCTTCCTGTCTCACACACACACACGCACGCACACACACGTGCAGACTGTCACTTTATTCCCAGATGGCCCACTGACACACAGCCGTAGCCTCTTCAGTCTTACCTGTCGCCAATCAGCGGTGATTTTTGTTCATTTGTCTTCGCTATTTATGGGCCCACAACAAAAGCTTTGCGTGTGTTCAGGTTGTGTAGGTGTGTTTGAGCGAGTGTGTTCTTGTTTATTGTAGTACTACACACAAAGGACAAGGATGAATAAAAACCGCTCTGTTTTTTTTTTTCTTTGTTTTTTTTTGTATTCTCCTCTTCGGCTGCTTTGAGCTTTGTGTAGTTTTGTAAATATTAATAACACTCACTGCGGTGCAGTCTTTTTAATATGTGGAGGGCTGGATTTCTACATTTCCATTTTACGCTAAAGTGTTCTCGGCAACGACACAAACAAAGGATCAAAAAGTGCTTCTGCATGCACACGGCTCCACCTGAAGTGTATTTTGATCCACACTCTGCGTCTGGAAACGTGTCATATTTTGGAAAAGGTGTTCACTGTAGTTGCGGATGTGTGCAAGACGTTAGCAATATTCCGCTAATGTCGAAAAAGTGCAATTTTGCAATTGCATTGCTTCCATCAAATGGAAACGCAACTAAAGTCATTTGATAAATTACAAAAACATGCCGCGCCAACATCCTCCCACCGCTTCCGGTCAGCTCCTTCGTCTTTTCCGCCAGTAGCGACATCTGGTTGTTGTTGATCACGTGATTCGTGATGCAAGAAAAAAAAAAGGTGTTTCCGTTGCAGTTTTGTAAAATGCACCAATTTCAATACAGCCGAAAAATCACCTCTTCCTAGCAAAAAAAAAAAAAAAAAAACGAGTTTTCTTTTTCAAATTTGCTCATTTTATTTTTGCTTAATGAAAATAAATTTCCATTAAGCAAATGTTTTTTTTTTTTCCCTGATTCCAAATTTGCGCAACTATATGGTCAGTGGAAACGCAGCTGTTGTCATCTGTACACTGTGTGATAAAGCAGCAACGATTCCCCTACAACAGTCTGCGGGTACAGCGCTGGGGCCCCGAAGTTGTGCTGCTTGACGACTGTGGTTACTTATAAATAAGGACCCCTTAACTTAACCATTGGGTCGAAAACCACAGTGGCACACTAGAACTGAACTCCATTTGAACGCATCACAATTTCCCCAACAGTCAACCGTCCGTAGGGCTATAAATAAACCAGAAAGGCTCTGTATACTCTACATCTAATGATTACTGGTGTGAGAGCACGTCAGGGGTGCTGCGTTGGTACCTTTAACACACACTGAATTCATCTGTTTTGAAGTGCGTGTAGTTTTACCAGAAGCGTTGACGCTTCAGGTTCGAAAAGGATCAGTGGACTCTGCGCCTGAGGCGTCACACAGACGCTTTGAGTTTTGGTTAATAGCTAAACTGAGTTACCTTTGATTAGACAAGTTAAGGCCACCACCGATCAACTGGAACTTGAATTAGAACCACGTGCTTTAGAGGAGGCTCAGTTTGAGTGTTTTGGCATAGCATAAAGCCTAGCATGTCCTATAGACGTATGGTAGAGGATCAGTCATGCAGTGGGCCTGTTTCCCTTTCCAGGCCATGGGAACCTTGTTGGACAGCAATGTTACTTTAAATTATCCATGATTACATTTTAAATAAAAAAAAAATACTGTTGGATGCAGCCAGAAAACTGGGAATGGGTCATTTAATGTATCTGAGCGGGATGAAGACCCAAAACCAACCAGTCAGTCACCAGACCTAAAATCAGAGGAGCCAGGATTCTGGAGAGATGCTCTGGATGGGTCAACCTTCTGAAATATTAGTATAGGAGAGGACTCAATGTTGCTCTGTTGATTGTACAAAGGATTGCCAACATGGATGCCATCAATTTACCCCACTGTGAATTTTATTTTACTTTTTAATTCTTTTTTTTTTTTTTCACCCAGTGAATCAATGCGGTCACAGTCAAGGTTGGACTTTAGTGTTAATTTCAGATTAATTTAGAGGTTACAATGCTACAGTAAAACAGAACTGTCCTCACGGCTTAGTATGAGTCTGAACAGCTGTGCCAACATCTTGGAAATATAAATATTTATAGTTCATAAAAAATATCTAATTCCAAAGAGATTTCGATGACAGAGCGAAGACACATGTGCAAACACCATGAGGTGTAAGGTTAGGCATAATTCTTTAAAAAGAACTGACCGCGTGGGACTGGAGATGGATTCATCCGTTTTATCGTAAAACGTAAGAAAAATCAGGTGCGGGCAACTTTCCGGACAAATTCTAGGAATTTGACAGGAATGCAAACCAAACTTAGAATTAAAATTCCTGCATGAACGCTGATGTTCATACGCTCGCATGTATGTCGGGTAATTACAAATGAACGTGGAAAAAACAAAACAAAAAAAAGCTCTTGCATAAAATCACTTTAAATGGTTAGAATTTGGTTAAAAACTCTGAAAGTACGCTGAAAGCGAACTATGTTTCAGGCCCTACACCTGTTTACTAGGTTTTCTTTTCATTTATATGTTTTTTCTTATCCCTGCCAGATTGGACGACTGACAAATTCAGAGTAAACACAAAGCTACATGTCATTAGACAGAAACGGTGCGCTTCATTACTGTAATCATAACAGAGGCTCAGAGAAGAGATCGGTTAATCCGAAATTCAGTTTGGCTCCGGGACGCAGCTAAGAACGGCAGATAAGCAGATTCCTTTAAATCCGTTTGTTTTTGTTGTGTTTTTTTTTTTTTGGACAAATCTAGGGAACATCACGTCACCAGATGGGGGGGAGGTGAGAGGGCCTCTGCAGTCCCATCCTCAGCAGTAAACACCTTAGTGATTACTGTTGATCGTTTTCCATCTTCTTTGTTTCCTTTTTGACTGGAAGTGTAATTTCTCCACCAGTTTGATCTGTTCCTTCTAGTTATGAAAACCTTTGACGGTTATTATGTTCTTCTCTTAGAATCTGCGGATTTCGTGACATGGTCAGACGTCTTCATGGATTGTGTCTATGGAGTTTATGGACCCAACTTCCTAAATCCTGGCTTTAAAAAGTATTTTTAAGTTGTCTTCTGTTCCAGTGTTTAAATGTTCGTCAGAATTTAAAGTTTACAACGTGTTCTTGCATTATCGTGGCCTTATTGCTGTTCTACTACTCGAAAACCGTCTCAAAACAACAATATGATCATGTATTGCAATTTGTTCTGGGGCGATTTATTGTCCAGCGAAATTTGTTATTGTGACAGGCCTAGTGATGAATTAGGATTTATCACTAGGCCTAGATCTAGAGGGGCGACCCATTTTCAGAGTGACAAACTTTCAGTCTAATGCTTTGAATAAAGACTGTATATCTTCTAAACGATAAGTAAAATAGGGTTTTAAATGTGCCCTTCTTTAGGTCGGACACAAGAGGAATAAGGCGATTTTTCAAAACTCTCAACTAGAACGAATCCAAATCTAATCCAGGTCGAAAGAGATTATCAGTAGAGGCCCACAGGTTCTTTTAGCACTCTTTCATATCTTAAAGATAAATATATTTAAATATTTCGTCTTTTTTATTTTATTTTTTTACTTTATGATCTGCTCAACACTAAACTAACAAGGCAACATTTTAGTTGCCAAACAAACCTGTCGGATCGTTGCAGAAACAGGAGTTTCGTAGGAGTACGTCGTCTTCCTCATAAAGACCCAAACTGTGCTACACTTTTCCAATCTGTACACATTTTTAAGGATAAGAACAAGACCAGTGGCTCCCTTTCTTCTTGCCATGTAGCCCAGTTTAATGACTGGTTCTGTCTCAATCCACTCTGGAGTAAAAGTCGCTGCATGCTTGTGGCCCTAATTACTGTGAAATTAAATTGAAACATGGCTATTAAGAGATGAATACTTAGCTTAGTCCGTCATATCTTCTATTTTAAGAACATTTGAATTCGCCTGCATTTCGTTTGTACGTCCTAGCGCCGTAAAACAAATAGTCTGACCCGCCTTTTGCCGGCAAGCTAAATCTGTACCATTCTTTGTTGTAAGCTGCAAAAAATAGCTGTAAGGGAAACAAATTTCATGGCCTGGTTATGTTTGTGATGGTAGAACAGAAACGGCTTTTCCTGGCAAGCCTCCCAAAACAACTGGCTGGTAGAGATTGGCTCAAGGGTTGCCATGGAAACTTAGTGACGGCAAAACAGCCTCTTTTTGCTGCAGTTCTCCGCCGGTTTGTTTTTGGGTCCTTGTCTAGCCTTGTGGCAAGAGGCCAACAGAAAATGAAGCTCTGTCTCGCATCTATACTCCACGGATACTGGATGTCACGCGTCATTAATAAATCGACTAAAGTGCATTTTAACAACTTCTGCACCTCTGAACCGTTTTATCCCCTCCCCTCCCCCCAAAGTCTTCTTTAAAAACCGTGAAACTGTGACGCACTACTTGAGCTGTTTATTTCTTCAGCCCCTTCATTTTAAAGCGTTTCTCTGAGGACTCGGAGACTCGCCGTTTAAAAACAGACTCCCACACCTTCCGGCAGGACACCGTCTCACTCCCTGTCCCAGTTTCGATCGCAGCGACTGTCGCGCCTCTGCCCCATTTTCTTAACCAGGCCTCAGTATTGAATCGCACATAATCAATCAAGCTTTCTTTCTTTTTTTTATTCTTTCCTTTTTCGTCCCAACTATGGAATATGCTTCGTTTGCCTCCAAGGCAGTGGGCAATTTTCTCTTTTCATTCACACACACACACACACACGAGATCGAAATGATAAATTAAGGTTCACATTGTTATTATTTGGTGAATAGTAACTTCGTCTTATTATTAATAAATTTGCTTCACGTTTGATCGCTCTGTTCATCAGAACGCATGGAGCTCATTTAAGATGGTTGGTTTCCCGACACAAACCCATCTTTTAAGCCATTCTAAACCCTAATGTTAGAAAGCCAATGGTGGCTTTTAGGGGCCGGATGTCCCCCGTGTTTTAAAACTCACACCACCATCATCCAGGTTATGATGGGCTTCAAGCCTCTGTGGTCCCTGGGATGTTTTTAACACCTTCACCAACTGCCTTTCATTGGACGTGAATGGTTTGGTTCCACCTGGACGTGGCTGGGTGTTACGAAATGAAATGATCAAATTAAAGTTGGGTGCATGTTGAGAAACCGACCAGTGGAAATGAGCTCTACCACTTCTATGCTGAGTTTTTTCCTCCAGCACTTTCTAAAGGACTGCATACGATCAGTGGTGTGGAAAAAGTCTTTGCTCCCCTTCCTGTTTTTTATTTTTATTTTATATATATATATATATCTTTCACATTTAAGTGTTTCAGAACATCAAGCCAACTTAAATATGACTCAAAGACAACACAAGTAAATAAAAAATGTGTGTATTTACATAAATGGGGTTATTATTCAGGGAGAAAACAAGTGAAACCAACATGGTTATGAAACAGTGATTAGAGATAATGGATATGTTTTAACAAAATGTAGATTCAAAACTAATAAACTTGCTTATTGGTGGCATATGTGGGATTTTCACATTAGATTAACATGGAGTAATATGACATTTTTCAGGGAAATGAGTTGATTATAAGGATGAACCATCCTTGTATCTTTAAACGTCATCTTGTAGTGCAACCAGCATCTAATAAAACTAATCACAAACTTTTTTTTTTTTTTAAATGTACTCTTGTTAATATTCAACGGGGGAATTTGCTCAGACAGGGTGTTGGATAGCAGTCAACATCTGCTGTGCTGTATTTACCCCCCCAAAAATGTAAAATGTTTCTTTAAAGCAAAAGCCCTTTTAAGCAAATCACCCATTTTTAAATCCCCGTTTGTTTTTTACTTGATCAGCTTTTCAAACGGAACCACGCTGCCTGTCGTCAAGCTAAATTATAGATTCTATTTGTATTTAGATATTTGTTTCGTGAATGCATTTGTAAGCGCTAGACTAACATTGCTGGGATAAATACTAAAATCTTAATACTCAGCATCCGAGCTGCTTTAGACCTGCCAAACAGATCGAATGCGATCGCTAATATGATGCTGCAGCACTTAAGATGAGCTCTGCATGCTCGGCTGCTTGCTAAAAATCATGCGATTGCTTTTCAATCCAACACGCATAATCCACTCTTGATTCAGACAAACACATCACTGCTGAAGAGAAAAACATCTCATTTTAGAGAAGCAACATGTTTATCCAAAACAGCCGCACAAAATAGGAACGTGGTGTTTTTTTATTTTTTTATTTTATATCCCGATGTAAAACAGACAAAGTCGTTTCGGTTGATAATCTGTATTCAAAAACACACATGATTTTCAATTAAATAATGCATTCTTTTCTACATCATCAGCATTATACGTCCTCCATTCCCGTCTTCATTTTTGTTTGATCAGAAGCTTGGAGTGCTGGTGCACGGCGTCGACGAAGGCGCCGACGTTCTCCGGGTCCATGTCGGGGTACAGGCCGTGGCCGAGGTTGGCGATGTAGCCCCTGGTTCCGAAGCCCTCCAGCATCTTCCTCACGATGTCCGAAATCTGTTCCTGAACCAGAGCGACCAGTTAAGCGTTAGGGGATTACGTCTGAGAGGGAATCACTCAAAGTCCCATCGGCAAAGTATTTACACCCCTTCTACGTTTCTCCCCCGCATTACAGCCACAAAACCAAACTGTATTCTATTAGGATTTAGTTGGAAAGACCAAAACAAAGCAGTGCATAATCGTGAAATTTTTTCACCAGCTGAAACCATATTTAGAGACTACTAATTTGTCTTAAAATAATGCTGCTTTAACAGTTTTGCTGGAAGATAAAAAGCATCATACTGCCATCGCCTTGTCTACCACACACACGCACACATCCATCCATCCATTTTCTGTTCACCCTTGTCCCTTAATGGGGTCAGGAGGGTTGCTGGTGTCTATCTCCAGCCACGTTCCGGGTGAGAGGCGGGGTCACCCTGGACAGGTCACCAGTCTGTCGCAGGGCAACACAGAGACATACAGGACAAACAACCATGCACTCACACCTAAGGACAATTTGGAGAGGCCAATTAACCTGACAGTCATGTTTTTGGAC
>CAEGAE010082003.1:0-10511 GCA_903067095.1 Girardinus metallicus | reverse complement strand
ATTTGGAGAGGCCAATTAACCTGACAGTCATGTTTTTGGACTGTGGGAGGAAGCCGGAGAACCCGGAGAGAACCCACAGGGAGAACATGCAAACTCCGTGCAGAAAGACCCGGGCCGGGAATCGAACCCAGAACCTTCTTGCTGCAAGGCAACAGCTCTACCAACTGCGCAGCCCCATTTTAATGTTAATATTCAGAGGTGGATTTTAAAAAATCTAGAAGCACCCCTGGGCAGCAGGTCTGTGTCTGACATTAATAATACATTAAATGACCAGTGAACACAGAATTAATAAAAAATGTCAACATTTCTTAATAAAACAAACAGAAAGCCCTAACAAACCTTTTTAAAGTAGGAAATATTTATGTCTTTAGAGGTTTTGCTTCTAAGGACAGGATCGCACATCGGGTTGAGGGTGTTTTAAAAAGACACGGTTGATAGCAGCTCACCACAGCTGCGCAGTGTTCGTCCACAACAGCATCGGTTAGCAGCGTTCTGGGGTCCTTTACATTATGCTCACGTCACGACAATTTAGCTGACCTTAATATGTCCTGTGTTTTATTTTGGTCATTATTGTTACAATTAGTCTTGATATGTGTGTGACACGCATGTCTACCGGACATTGATAGAAATACGGAACAAATCTTGTCCCATATCGGATCAATACGGGACGCAACATTTAACAGCCAAATAGGGGACGATTCCATATTTTAAGGGTTGGGTGGCAACCCTAGGTTAGGGTTAGGTTTAAGACTTAAGCCAATGACCTGGAGGGAAGCGGGGGAAGTGAATTTGTGAAATGATTTTATTACGTGGCCCTAGGCTTCAATTCAGGAATGGTACCAATTTGGCCCACCAGCACACAAAGTGTTGATGCAGATGGACACTTTTTATAACTTTTAAATGTAAATCTTAGTAGAAAGTGTTGGGTGTAAAACAACAATCGTTTTTTCATTAAATATCTTGTTTAATATTAACTGTGTAGAAAATATTGCACAAACATGAAAAAACATGAATTCTGAAGCAGACATGGCTGCATCCGCTCACTAAAGTTGAGCATGAATTTCCAGAAAAAGAGTGACACAAAGCCTGAAATTAGAAAATCATATCTTCACTTTAATTAGACAAACGTGAAGATTTAAGTATTTCAGTTTTTCAATTGTGTACAAATTGTTTTCTTAAATAGTTGAGAACTTTCTTTTATTTAAATATTGCATGTTTGTTAATTGGTAAACAGATAAAACAAGTTTTATTTGCTTAACAAAATAAAAAGTTGTACTTTTGAATTCATTATGTTAGTCTGCTAGACAAAAGGTTTGGACATCAAACTCGGTGAATCAAAGCTTATCAAGTGCAGCAGGAAAAATAAGTATTTAACATGTCAGTGTGAGTCTAATTAAAAAATGTTTGCGTCGTTTAAAAAAATAGACGGTCAAATACAAAAAATATTCTGTTAATGCAACTCCTCGCACACATGAGGTACACAAACACCGATGTAACATGTTTGTTGTGTAAAGTTCAAGGCTAATAAATCTTGATCCTTTTTGACTATTAAATGATTACCCTTTCTCCACCTACAGCCACAAGACTTAACACAACATTTAGCAATGGGCAAAACTGGTTCAGCAGGATTCCTAAAAACATCAAAACTACGGCTGATGTTCAGAGCCCAAATATAAAGTATTGTTTGGTAACCACATGGGGACCTGATTAGTAGTGACTGTCATATTATAGACAGGACAGAGTGCGTCTGTGTAGCAGTTCTGCTTACCTCAATGTGTTGGTGGTTGGGGGGCACAGGCACAAACTGAGGCAGCCTCTTGCTGAGCCACATGGTTACATCCCGGTTCATATTGACGGCGAACGGCTCATAGCCTTCCTGCAGGCCACAGATGGTGAAGTACTTCAGAGTGCTGACATCTTTACCAAAATCCATCCTCCCAACCTGACACATTCCCAGACTGCACACTGGGATGAAGCCTGGGACAGACATAAGCACTCGAGTTACCCATGGTGCCTATTTCATTTTGTAATACCACAAACAGGGGATCTGTCAAACTCAGTAAGATGTTGTCTTCATTGCATAAAAGAACCAGATTTACACAGAAACTACAGAGAGGTTTTGTGACCTGTTGAACAGGTTAAATATCTGGACTTCTGGGTCCATATTCTTAAAGATTCTCTAAGTCCTCTCAGAGAGCTCCCAACTTAGCCTAAACATTCCTGCCAAGTGGCCCCAGCTTCAGAGTGAATCAGTCAGTGTCTCTGTCTTCCTGGCTCAGTGACAGTGTGTGGTTGAAGCCATTGCTAGTTGTGATGTTGTCTTCTAGGAACTGTGATTGGTTGATATGCAAAACAAAATAATACCTAAAAGAAAAAAAACACGCTGCCGGTAGGTCATTGATAGAAATTAACTGATCATAGACTGAATGAATGACATTACATGTATGTGAATGAGATACTCATACTTGTCTGAGCGAGAAGTTTCATGGAAAGGGCAGGGCATAATTTTGCAGATGGCATTATCTGCAAAAATGATAATGCCAGACTGAGCAACTTGGATTCCAAACAGCAACTTTGGCAAAATGTGTAATTGAGAAAGGACAGTATAGGACAAGCATTCACAATTTTTAATAGTATTTTCTCATCGCCGGATCTAACAAGCTGTGCCTTAAGCGAAAGAGCTCCTATGATGCTCTGACTATCTGCGCTACCTCGTAAAATTTTCCTACTGTAGCGCATCTGGACATCTATGTCTATCTGTCAGTGCTACCTTTCGAAAAACTTTTGAGGATATAGCACAGACACGACAACAGTGGTCATAGGAGCTCTTTCGTTTAAGGCACAGTTCAGCTGCTTGTTAGATCCGGTGATGAGAAAATGCTATTAAAAATTGCAGGTCCTATTGTCTAATAAACACGATAGGTTTGTTCATGGCTAATTACAGTCACTATATAAGTTCAGTCCATTTACCATTTACCGTTCTAAAGCTCACTGTCATTGGTTGATCCCTGTAACACTGCCAACTATTGGACGCGCCAATATTGTTCAGTTTGGGCGCGTGCAACGCGATCTCCAAATTATGCCCCGCCTCTTCCGTCACACCTCACACAGACAAGCGCGAGCCTCTCATACATACATGACTTGTCATTCATTCAGTCTAGTTTTAGTTCACACACACATACATACATTTCTGACTTCTCATTCAGTCAAGTATGTCTGTATGCTTTAAATGGCATGTATGTGTGATATTTTAATAGCTTATATGAGCAGTTTTAAGTGTGTGTGTGAGTCCGTAATAGTGTGAGAAAAATTGCATGTGTCTGATATTTTAATAATCTATATGTGTAATTTCAGTCTTGTGTGTATGTATGAGTCAATAAAAGTGTGTATGAGAGAAAACATGTCCCAAGTGGCCCCTCATATTACCCCTACACCACCGCAGCACCTCTCTCTCCCACTTCATAGAATTAGTAATTACATCAAATATTTGAAATAAATAATATATACACAAATTATACAACTCTGGTTCCAGAAAAGAGAAAAAGACTCAAGTAAAGCTTTAGTATTTGGATGTCAAAGTACTTTTGACACAGAAAAAAAGCACAACTATCAAAAACTTACTTTTTCTAAATGTTCATCATAAAAACATAATTAAATGTTTTGAAATCAAATTAATATTCTGAGAAAGATAACCAGAGTAAGTAAAAAAGCAGTTTCTAAATGGTGATTTTATTTATCAAGTGAAAAAAAAAAACTATCCAAACCAACCTGACCCTTTGTGAAAATTCAAAAATTCAAAAATACTTTATTGATCCCAAAAGGAAATGAAATAAAAGGTTATTAAACCATGAATAAATGTGATTAACAGCATTTTCTGACAGAATTTTCCTAAATCACACCAAGGAAGGATTAAGATCAGACCTGTGGATCAAGAAATCACGTAAACAGAACTTGTTTGAAAACATGATATAAGCTAACTGATTTCAAAGTCAAGCCTTTCTAAGTCCTTTGACTTAGAAAGTCATTTCTACGTCTTTGGGACTCTAGTAAATGACCATTGTCCATATTGTCCAGGCCAATCATCCACAATTGACATGTCGTAGAAGTAGAGCAAAGCCCAACAAACAAACTGTTATTATGGCAGAGGCAACAGAACTCAATGCATTACCTGGGACATTCTTTGGTCATTTTTGCCTTATAAACCAACACTGAGGCAAAGACGACGGGCAAGAAAATTCTCTAACGAGTCCTACATCAGGTCTGTAAGGTTGGCGAGAAACAACGGAGAAATAAACAATGAAGCCCACGAAAATGATGAGGGACACAAAGTCTGGTTGGATGTGAGTGTGAACGCTGTGGGACGCATTTTGCATGTACAAAATGGATGCGTAATGACTTAAAAAATACCAGCTTGTAAAAATCTGCCTTAAGGAAAATGCTTAAAAATAAAAAGTAGTATAATACTGTTTAAATGTAAATACAGCAGTTACTGCAATTTGTTTTCATGCTGCCATAGAGCTGCCGTTGGAATATACGTATAAAATCCAACATAACTACCTTCACTTGTTAATCTGGAAATTATTATTTGTTTAGCATTGTTATTTTAATCAGAATCAGTTGTGTTTATTTGATGCTTAGCCATCAGTCGTTAGCTGATAGCATGGAGCCCTTAAGCCGTTAGCCAGATTAATTCCACATAATATATTACATTGTTTAGATTAAAGCAACATTCAAGACAAAGAAGATACCTAAGTATAGTTTTCTTTACTCACTTGTGTTTATTTATTTGCCTAATTAACTGGTACAGGGCTTGATTTGATTATCAATAAGTGTCGTTATGACAAAAAAATCGCGCTACATGGTAGCTCCGTCCATCAGTTTCATTCAACTGGACATGAGGCTGCAGGCCATGATCCATTTCTTGCGTTATTCCAGACTCCTTTTTGGTTTTGGAAATATAATAAACTGTATTCCACCCTCTAAATATTCTGGGTAATGGCTGTTGGGATTGCACATTGCTCACTGACAGCTTGGACCATGATTATTTATCATTTTCCTCAAAATCTCTCTGACCGCACTGTGTTTGCTATGATAAACACTGTCAATATTGTGAGATGAGGGGTGTGTACTTGTGATGACAATTGGTCAGTTGTTGCCAAATACCCTGGAATAATTGGGTGAGGATTGCTCTACGTCAGCATGGGGGTGGAGCCGGCATCATGTCAATTACTCCAAGTGCACATGGGCAACTCATTCAGAAAGTCACAGCACTGTGCGTATCGTTATTACATCAGAAACCTAGCCACAAAGAAGCATCAAACCAAAGTTAGTTTTAAACCACTGTGTCTTTCTGTCACAATGGAAATGAATTAGATTCAGTGTTAGCTTCAGGGTTAAGGTGTTGCACATTTACCTTCAGCAACTTCAAAATCCTTGAAGGCCAGCTCAGATCCAGAATCATCCAGCAGCACTTCTCCATTCAGAGTGAACATCATTGTGTGCTCGTTCAGATCCACCATGCAGCCCACTACATCACCAGTCTGCCAGGCACGGCCAAAGTGCTCATTGCCCTGATGCCAGCGCTGGACCTGCAAAACACACAAATACACACCCATATCAGTGCTTTCTAGGAAGGTCTGTGATTGGACAGCCCTCCTTCCGTCCATTGTCTAAAACTATTTGCAAGATCACCGGGGGAATGGTACCTATGCAATGGTCATTGAGCAACAGCTGGAGTACAACCTGGACCAGTTGGTAGTTCATCACTGAGCGACACAGAGACAGACAAGACTAACGATCATTAGAAGCAATTATACATAATTGCCTATGGGCAATTTAGAGGGAAGAATTAATCCATTTTTTTTTTTTTTTACTTTGGGAGGAAACTGGAGTACCTAGAGAGAACACGGGCATGCACAGGGTCAACAAGCTAACTCTCTGCAGAAAAACCCCTGTCTGGAATACAATACCATGGCCTTTCTTCTACAAATGTGGTACCAATTGCATATTCCCAGGAAATGTTGCTGGTAATTATATTTCTAAAGGTGCTCACCCATAGCAAGTGTTTGTAATCTTGCTATGTATGCTGGTGCCTTGAAAATCATCTTTTATAGGGCCTAAACATGAGGAACATGAGGCTCCTCATCAACATCAGGTGATGTGATGATGATGAGGCACTACCTCTGATACCTTCCAGCCTCATGGTCAGAAAGATTACAATCAAGACACCAAGAACCATCTCTAAATGCATTCCAGGGGCTAGAACAATGGTCTATCAAAGCCTATCTGAAACCTCAAGGAAAAGATAAGCTTAAGTAAATGGAGATTGTTATGTCGTCTGATTGTAATGTCGTCTGATTGTAATGTCGTCTGTTTATGTCAGTCTGAGTTCATTAAAATTGAATTTTGCCTTCTTGTGTAGGTTTGTCAAAACAGTGTTGGACTCTGTAATGTTTTCTGGCCTTCCTGATTGGACCAGTGGTGATTAACGCCACATGCTGTCATTCAACTGCTGATTCTCAAAGTCATGTTCAGAAAAACAACATTGAAAGCTACATTTTGGGTAAAACCTGACCCTATTCAGAGAGAGACAGCATTCAGCTCTTCCTTCTAGGAATCTGGCTACAATAACTAGTCCTTCAAAAAGTGACAAACTAGGATACCAGACCAGTAAGCAGAGTTATAGGTTAGCACAACTCAGGTGTTTTTGAACTGGCTCACACTTATCACCCTCTCAGACAACACTTCAAAAGATTCAAAACCAACTGAAAAGAAGTAGATAAAATATAAACAGTATGCCAACTGAAGAAAACCAGAAAATATAATTTATTGAACACAGGGTCACTCTACAAAGACTGTATGTTTGTGACAGGATTAATGTGACTAATGTAGTTATCAGGGTCCTCTCCTTTGTAGCCAGCTCCCAGTTTTAGCCCATGAGACAGACACCATGTCTACTTTGAAGACTGGGCTTAAAACTTTTCTTTTTGACAAAACATATAGTTAGAATCCTTAAATTATCCTAGACTACACGTGAAGCTGTGCAACCACTGGCTTAGGCTGTGGGAGGACATTTTAACAATTTTTCCTCACTCTGCTATTTAATCTTCAAAAAAATTGAGATACCTGCCTGAAGGAGCTGTGATTGGCAGTGCTCCTGCTATCAGTAACTTCATGTTCTCTTTCAACAGATGATACACTTGAACCCATCTTTATGTGTTTAACCCCCATCTCTCTCCTAGGGAAAGCTATTGAGAAAATTGTAAAGATATTACAAGACACCTGGCTGGAAGTTAAAGTTGAACTGAATGCAAGGTTAAGTTCCTTGTTCACAGATTTTCTGCTGAACCAGTTAGAGCCAAACGTTCTTTGGCTCCAGCTGAGAAATGATGTCTATCCAACTCAATGTTTTATGTCTGTCTAACAAATTTACCCAGTTTATCCAACTCGATACATTATAATCCTCTAACTCAATTCATTAAGTTCATCCAACTCAATTTATTGAGTTTTTTAAACTGAATTCATTAAGTATGTTTAAAACATCAAATTTAAGTCAGTCATAATAAAATCATGTAGTTTACTTCAAATAAAGAAGGAAACTAATTAATTGATATCTTTTTTTTTTACCAGGGTTTTTAGACTCAGGCAGCCTTTATTTGAGAGTGGTTGGACAGGACAGTGAGTAATGAAAGAGAGGGAAGACATGCAGCTAAGGTCTTCAGGCTTTTAATCAAACTTACGATGGACTGAGGTCTCCTTGTTTGTTGTGCTCTATCCCTGCACCACCACAGCACCTGCTTGGTACACGATCTGTCCCTGGTGAAGCTTGCATCATCATGTCAGATGTAGGATACCAACACAGCAATTGTTTCAAATACACTTTTGAGAGTGTATTTGAAACACTCTAAATTTTAATTAACTTAATTGAAACGTAGTTATTTCAATTGAATTTAATGTCGTGTTGATATCCTACGTCTGATGTCATGATGCAAGCTTCACTAGGTACAGATTCTGTGCCACCACAGCACCAACCAGGTGCACAGCGGTTAAGTACAACTCATAAGGAGGCCTTAGTCCTCGTCACGGTCGTCGCAGGTTTGATTCCAGCCTAATGTCCTTTGCATGTCTTCCTCCTCTTATTTATTAAGTTAAACCAAGTTAATAAGTTAAGTTGGATAAACTATTTTCTTTTTTCAGTGTACAAGATCTTTGAAAAACTAAAGTATCATGTTAAAACATACATTTGAAATAATTTAAATTCTAGCTGCATTTTAAATAAAATGTGAGTCATAATGTAACTTTGGATATTTTAGTTCTTTAGTTTGGAACAACTTAAAAGTTTGAGTTGACTTTCTATAGAATTCAGTCAAAGAGATTTGAATTAATTATTGGACAAAAATATATGATTTGAGTAAGAGTGACTTACATTTGTCATGGTAAACACACTTAATGAATTAAGTTAAGAAAACTTAGTAAATTGAGTTGGATAAACGTATTGAATTAAGTTGGATGATCATAATATATTGAGTTGGTCAGACATAGGATACGAAACTGGTATCGAATGCAATTTTTTTTCAAGTAAAGTCAAAGTAAAAAGTTCCTTAAGTTAATTTAAGCTAGTTAAATTTGTAACTTGTAAGTTAATTTAACTCAAAAAAGTAAGTTGTCATCACTAAATGAATTAAGTGAGATGTAAATAAGTCCATAAGATGAACTACAGCCAAAAAACACTTTTTAGAGTGCATGACATGGTGAACACCTGCCATAAAGACAAACTGCTGGCCAGAGTTAATCAGTAGTGTAAGACTTCCTGGACACCAAAGTGTACAAAAGACTTTTCAACTAACCAGCGCACCAGTGGTTGGTTAAGCAGACTTTAAGCTTCCTTTCGAAGTGGAGATAGGTGCTGGCAGCCTGAAGTTAGGTGCACTATAAAACATTTCATGGTGGTTTAACTAGGAAATCAAAGTCCACCTGCTGCATTGAAAATGCAGTTTAAGCCAACAAGAAAATTGAATTGGTTTTAACTCAGAAATTAAAGTTCATGAAAAAATTTAACAACAAAAGACAAGTTGTCTAAACATTGTTTTTAAGTCCATTAATCTATAATTGTGAGTTTTAACTTAATGCTGCAATTTGAACCAAATAATTATTTCATAATATTATAAAAAAAACTTCCCTCACCTAGTTAAAGAGCATACATTTCTCTATTATTTTTTACTCGCAATATCAAGTTAAAATAACTACTTATTTTACTTTAGAATACTTTAAATTCTTGTTTCAAATTGCATGAAAAAAATTTCTGATTTGATAATGAATTTATTTCGTTACATTTTATAATGAATTTTGCTCAAACTTTTAGTGTGAATGGGAAATTATCCTGAAGCTTTGGAAACTGTCAGTTGCATTAAAATGAACATTTGCCTTAATAACACACAAGAGTCAGATCAACGTAAAACACTTCCATCTCATGACACAAAAACATGCTGCTAAGAAAACTAGGAAATAGCTCCCACTTTTGTCTTTTTCTTCTTTCAGTTGTTTTTAAGTGCTAACCTAAAACTCTCGTTTATCAGGTTTGACATAATTAATACAAAGTTAACACAACTTGCAACTGCAAGTTTATCTTTCACAAACTCTAAAATCTAAAACTTGCGGAATTTTTTAGACTTAAAGAGCAGAAGATAGTGGATGCAACTAATTGCAGCTCAAATGTTTGGTTCAGGGGGAAAGAAAAAGGTCATAGCATACGAGTCATAGTCTCAGGGGAGCTAAGAAGAATGATAAAAGCTACAGTAGCATGAAGTTAGAACTTCTTGCAGTGAAATGAGCCACCACTGAGAGGTTTAGGAGTTATCTCCTCACTGTACTCTGATTCACTGAACTGATTCACTGAGCAGATATCATGCTGGAAACACCAAAGACAGAACTATGTATCAACCACTGTTGTCACCAGACAAACATACAGCTGTGGTGGTGTTACAACGTGAGCAGTCAATACAGAACTCCCTACACTTAGTATATGACAAGCCCAATGAGACCATTCTTCTCAACACTGTACCCATGCATGTATTTCTATGTTTATGGACTGTAATTCTTCGGCTCATTAAGGCTGCCTTATTATAAAATGGCTGCTGAAGACTGGACTACCTCAAACAGAGTGTCCTGCACTGACTCCTATGTGTGCTAACATGGAAAATGCAGGAAGACGATGTGGTCGAGTTATATGTTTTTGGAATCATGATTTCCAACATAACATTTTCACAACAGTGGCTTTTCAAATGATTCTCTGTATCATGATGACTCTCAAGGTCTCCTAGGGAAGAGAACTTCTGTTCAATTAAGTCTCACTGTGTTTATGGTCAAAAATATTCAGTAGTTTAAGGTATAAGTTTTTTTCCTGTTTAGGATACATCACAGCCACATTTAGGGATAATCCATCCATCCATCCATCCATCCATCCATCCATCCATCCATCCATCCATCCATCCATCCATCCATCCATCCATCCA